>JAJGRW010000727.1:679840-807862 GCA_025461045.1 Carex parvula
AAGAAAGAAACCTCTTTTTGGCACTGGGAATCCTTTCGACTCCACAAGCTTCAGGACAAGGCTGCGGGGATCAGCCGCTTCTCCAAGCTCAACGTGGCAGAACTGGATTTCTGACCAATTGCAAATTATCACAACCCGCATCCTTTATCAGAAACTGCATCTTAGAACACATTTCCTCCTTTTAATTTCAATACTATAGGGCTTGTACTGACAAGAGCGGTTACCTCCTCTTGAGAGCCCAAGGCATTTCAAGTTATTTAGCCTGGCATCTATGATGCTGGTTCAGACTGTTTACAACAACTAATGCATACACAAACATGGGTGAGGAACGCGCAATGCCTAACTCCTCGCTCTCTTAGCTTTCATCTTCAAAACTTCAGTCCTCAATATGATAAATCTAGGTTGACACTTAATCAGCTGGGCAATTTGACAAAGAGATAAGCCACATTGCTCTTCGAGGAAGGACAAATTGGGCACAATGCGCTTTTCCAAGCTGCTATGGAGGAGATATGCGCTCCTTTTGAGGACCAGAGACAGATTCTCTACCGAGCCGAGAACCCGCATCTAAAAGTCGATTTTTGGCACAAAATTGAAAGAAAACACACTAGGATTGCGGGAAATGATAAATGTAATGTCTTTGGTTGAGATGCCGACCTCTTGTAGCTTTGCCACATTTGGTCTCCAGTTCTTCTCCACGCTAGAGTAAAGGATGCGAGGGTCACGCGATGGAAGCTCTGATGTCGGATTCGCTGATGCCCGTTTGTCTCAGGAACAGGAGCACAGCATCGGGCTTATTGGGGGATTTGAGGCGCTGGACCTTCTTGGAAGCCCGGATCGCCGCATCTGAAGGGAGCCCGCACGATTGGATGAGGTATTCAATGGAAAAGTTAGGGTTAGGGAGTGGCGCTTGAGTGGTAGTGGTGGAGAGGAGGCGATGGATGGAGGAGGGGAATGGTGTATTGAATTGATGGAGGTGGTGAATTCTCCTCAGAAACAGTCTCAGACTCATACCCTCACTTTGCTGGTACTTCGTTGTTAGAGTAGAATGCAAGGGTTTGACCGAATTTGACCTTAACTACATTTGAAACTAGAGATGAGATCCTTGTTCGTTGGAGCGTGGAGAGGAAGTTGCAAATGGAGGCGGCGAAGGCAGTGGCTCAGTGGCAGTGCCCCGATGGAAGAAAGAAGGCCAGGTTGTGCTTGGGCCCGCTTGGGTGCGAAGGAGAAAAATAAACCTCCCTTAATTTTTATTTTTTCACTCAGAAATATTTGGAGAGAATAATGGGCACTTGAGATTTTTGGTGGTTCTATTTAGGGCTGCACAAAAAATTCGTAGTTCGTAATTCGATTCGAATTTGATTCGAAAAAGTTTGTAAAAGGCTCGATTCAAAATTGAGTTCGTTTGAAATTAATTCAAACCAAATTTAGTTCGAAATTAATTCAAACTGGACCTAGTTCGTTCGAAATAGGTTCGCAAACCAAACTTAGTTCGAAATTAACTCAAACGTGAACTGTTGATTTATACTGATAATGAACTTTAATATTTTATTTAGGATACTATTTGGGTTTGTAATAATGCTAAGACTTTGGTTATTTTTGTTGTGTACTTCTATTGATATTTAAATTGTACTTTGAATACTTTAGATATTTCAAAACTTTGGTGATGTTGCTCATGTTAGCTATTTAGAGAACTTTAGATACTGTGATTGTACTGAACTTTGATTATGATTGTACTAAACTTTGATGTTTGATATAGATTTTGATATTTGTAATGAACTTTGATATAAACTTTGGTGTATTGTGTAATTAGAATTCAGAATGCCTGAGTTTTTATTGAAGTGTTGTAATTTCGAACTATGGCCTAGCCATGAGTCATAACTTGTAAGTCCTAACAAAGTTTGTAAGAGTTGAAATTGAGTTCGTAAAAAGTTCGATTCGAAATTGAGTTCGTTCAAAATTAATTCAAACCAAACTCAAACTGGAGGTAAGTTCGATTCGGTTCGGTTCGTTTGCAGCCCTAGTTCTATTCTATTCTATCCTATTTAATCTGTCAATTTTAAATCGAACCTGTCGGTTTGCAGTTAATTGAGAAATATCCAAATTGTCCGATTTAAGTGTGGATTCTGACCGTCCGATAAAAAATGTATTCACAAAACTCTTTAATCTTTGTGCGGATTTTGATCGGACGGTCCTGATTTAAACATCCAATTTAAAATAATAAACAAAAATTTCATGATACTCTTCAAATTCTTAAAATTAGGTATTTTTCAATTTTAAAATTCATAATGTTATTTTATCATCTTTTATATTAAAACTTGTTTAAATTTATAAAGCTTTAATTTATCTTTTATTAAAATAAAAATTATATAATATGTAAGAAAATGTTCAGCTTTCTAATTCTTCAATGTGAAAAAAAAATTTCATTATTCTACTCGTGAATGTATACAATGACATCTAGGCATAAGCTTGTGTGGACATCACTAATTGAGAACTGAATCATTTATCATTACAAATTGGCCAATTAGAAAACAATTTTTCTCGCATATGCTACACATTATTTTTTTTTTAAGAAAGAGTATGATGATAACTTTAGAAGTTCTAAATGAATTTTACTAAAAAAGCAAGAGAAATTTAGATATATACCCATCATAACTTGTTCAACTAAATATTTTCCCATAAAAAATTGAAAATAAGTTATTTCTCATCTAAACCCACTTAATTTATTAATCTCCATTCTTTGATTATATCAATTAAAAATACTAATTAATATTAATAAAATTAAAAGGACAATTTTTTACCTTCAAAATACTGTGTTGCTCCCTCCTCTTCCCTTTGGTTCTTCCTCTACACGACGATTTGAAATAAGCGATATGTTTTATTATTGTGTAGCACCAAGATTTCAAGCCAGGGTTAATTAGCACTGTAGCACCATGATTTCAAATCAGGGTGCACGGTGCAGGGAAAGAGCTAGAAGAGTGATCCCAGTTCCATTGTAACCATTTCTTAATCATTACCTGATTCTCCACCGTCCCCGCACGGCACCTTCCTTCCAGCTTTACCCCCTCTCTTCATATAATCTCCTTAATTTGAATCATAGTCATTGTTTTTAGAAATGTAACCTAGTTCTTTTTTTTTTTTGTTTAATCAGTGATTGTAATAGGAAAGATCTGCTAAACTACTTACATATTGGTCTAAAGAGATGAAGTAGAACGAGAATAACTGTCTCCCCCTAAATAATATGCATCTTAATGCGACGCAACAAAGAGACATACACTGAACGCCTGAGTCTTGAGTGACTACTCTCGTGTACTAAATAAATTATCAGAAAAAAATAACGTCAGTCTGTCGTGCTGATATGGTACCATAAGGGTACCGAATAGAATTGTAAAGGCACTCCACTAGAAAGAAACCAAAGTTGAGTAGTAAACCACAACAAATTTAAAATTAGTCATCTTATTTTAAGTTCTTTCCATTTTTTTTTAATGAGGAGGGCCTTCAATACCACATACTTCCATGCCCGTACACCCCAGACATCGTTAGTCTTCGATTTCAAAGTCCAACGAAAAGATTCAAAACCGCTCAACATGATATCCACGTTAAAATGTGCTTAGAGACGCACATTTTTATATTATTTTTGGAACTTTTTTACTAGTTTTTTAGATAGGTTACAAAATTAATGTTTTCCAGAGAAATGTGAATCATGCTATTTTTCGTTACGTACTCTGTAAAAATAGTAAAAAAATTCTACAAAATATAAAATTTGATCTCTAAGCATATTTTAACGTGGATATCACGTTGAGCGGTTCAGATCTTTTGTTTGTACTTTGAAATCAAAGATAAAGATGTTGGAGTACGATTGGGGAATGAAGCAATGGGGCATTTGAGCCCTCCTCTTTTTTATAGCCTGTTTTATGTTCAGTGGTAATTTTATGAAAGAATATAGACTTCACAGTAATGTAAAGCCAAAATCTAAATCAGACCAATTGGATACTAGATATATCTCAAGATCTCAACTCCTCTTCGTTTGGTCTCTTTGTATCTAATAGGCTTTTGTGTTGGGATTGAGGCTTAACTAAGAGTTTAGCATTGGACAAAACGGAAACCATCTATTAGCTGTTGAGTCATTTTTTTTCTTTTTTCTCTCTCTGTTGAATAATCAAATCTAAGCACATCATTTTTTTTTTCCTTTTTACCCTTTATGGTTTCTCTTTGCTTATTTATGATCTATGGGAGTTTGCATGGGGATGAGGTCTCAAGGCTACCTGCCAGCGGTTGGGGTCAGGTCAGTGTTGTACCAGTCAATGGTTGTTGCTTATAGAGTTCTTGAAAATCAACAAAAAAATGCCACAAGCTCACTGAACCAAGCGCGATCTCCTCTCAGTCAAATAGTCAATTCCAGGCCATCTTCCACTGTAGGGCTGCTAATTGGACAGGGTCGTCCATGGACAAACCGGACTGAACACTTAAAAAATGAAAGTTGAACGAGGTGTGATCCGAACTGAGCCCAATGTTCAGTTCAGTTCAATTTATTTTTTATTTACGAACCAAATCCGAACAGAACCTGTACAAAGTTCGGTTATGTTCATTCATCAGCCCGTTTGAGAAGCCCGTTTGAATATGTTTTGAGCAGCCCGTTTGAAAAGGTTCTGAGCAGACCGACTCGCGATATCGCCTCTCTCTCTCTCTCTTTCCCCCCTCGCCTAGGGCACCCGGCAAAGTGATCTCTCTCTTGCCGACGCCACCTCTCCTTCGTCGCGCCACCTCTGCTGCGTCTCTTAGCCGCTGCGCAATTTTCACATTTCCAGGTACCGTTTCGCCTTTTCACACTTCATACTTAGCAATCAATTTGAAGTTTAGGGTTTTTTCACACTTCTGTTTTTTTGTGATATTTGTTCTTCTTTTGTGACTGATCTTGTAATTTTCATGGTTGCATTTGTCAGTTCACTTACTGATTTGAAGAAAAGGGTTCTGATCTGTACGATGTAAGCACTTAATGTAGTCTATGTAGTATTGTTACTAGTGTTAATTCGGAGTTCAAACCCTTCGTCAAAATCTGGTAGCTGTATAGGAAGGTTGGTAGGATGCTGGTACCAGTGGACTGGGAGATAAAACGTTACTGGTCCCGCAATATTAGTTTTTGATTCATTTGATTTTGTTTGCTACATAAATTGATGATTGTAGATAGTTAGGTTCTGATTAGTCCAATATAAATGCAATTTCATTCCAGTATGCATATGTTGCTCTTGCTTAATTTCAAAAACTGCAAAAATGCAATTTCATTCTATATTTTTTTGACAGATAATGGCAGGGCTTCTAGATCAGTACACAGTATTTAGTCTAAACTCTAAAGTGGTATGGTACCAGTATTTAGTATTTAGTCTAAACTTAAAGCAACCAAGCTTGTTGTATACTTAAAATTGTCAGGTTCAAAACCAGCATGTACCAGCCAAAGTTGTACACATACTGACTAGGCTACTTATCTTGAATCCTTCCTAAAATGGGTCCTGGACAGGTTCTTTTGGTGTTAATTGCAAGATTCAGGGTAATTAGGTCAATCTGTTAACCCTTTTCTTATCTTTGATAGTCATATATTGACTGAAGTTTCATAATTCTAAGGGCCTGACGACAGCTTAAAGCTCAATATAAGGTATTATAAAACAAAGAAAACTAACTTACCACATGGCTAAATTCATGAAAGAGGGTGATAACCTCGGTGAATCTTAGTAGAGCTGTATTTCCATCCTTTTCATTAGGACACTGTGATAATACTAGTGCAACTGCAACCTAGCCGTATTAATTTGGCATTTTTGCCATTTACTCCCTCTGACAAGGGAATATTACCAAAAAAATTGGTATTTAACAGATTTTACCCTGATTTATACCATTTATTTTATACCGGTACCGACTAGTACCAGTTTTCAAAATAGCACCAAACTGTTGTACCAGATTCACAAAAGTGTTAACAATTCAACAGAGGCAATTTCTTTATGTTGTTCTTGCTGTTGATTTTGATGTTACATGTTTCCTCCAAAAGCCTTAGCCAAAAATATCAACTAAACAATAAATAATCAACTGTCTTTTGCTGGACCTTTTTTAGTCCTTTCTTTGGTGGTAGGAAGGGTTTAAGGTTTTCACTTCAATTAAGTTTAGACGTTGGTTAAGCAACATAATTTGGCCCCTAAAGTTTCAAATTGTGGTTAAGCCTTTTTGAGTCCTTTCTTTTGTTTTACTATAGAACTTACCTTTTGTCCCTGTTCTCTTTATTTCTCGAAGGTACCTGTTATTGACAAAGGCAATTGTGGTGAAAAAGAAGATACCTCTGCTGATACTATGCAACAAGACTGATAAATTGAGTTTAGAAATACCATTTAATTGTTGTTTTTATTGTTGTTCTTTTAGTGTTGTGGGATTTCTTTAAAAAAGCAGTACAAAAGCAGGTTTTCAATTTTAGAGAGGTGCTTCAGCTGGATCTGATAATTTTGTATTTTTAATATTTCTGTTATATGATATGTTAGGTGAACTTAGATAACATGATTTTTGTCGCTTGATTAAGCATTTTGATATAGTTAAGACATGTATTTGTTATGTCATTTTTATATATGTTAAAAAGGTTCACAGAATTGGAGTTCGGCAATATAGTGCCTTCCATACTGTACACATTTTCTAATTTAAAACAGAGCCGAATTGGGTTGTCCAAAACAGAGCCCAATTGGTTGTTCACAGTTCAGCCCTGTTCATTGAACTGGGCCTGTTCCGAACAGGGCTCAAGTCTGAACAGGGCTCAGTTTTGAACAACAATGAACGGGCTGAACATGGACATGAAGAACTTCGTTTCGGGCCGATCATGAACAAGGCCCGTTCTTTTCAATTTCGATCTGGGCCGATCATGAACAGGACTTTTGTTTATTAGCAGCCCTAATCTTCCTATAACACTCAGGCTCACTGGTACGTTCTCCCTCTTTAAAGCTGAGACGGAGAAGGGTCGCGCGGCGGAAGAGGAAGAGTCAGTAAGAGGTTTTAGAGATACATAATTCTGAGGGTATAGTGGCCAGTTCTTAACACAACTTGACAATGGATTAACACATTGAGCATGCACTTAATCCCATTAACCTATATTAGTCAGCCTAAGTGGTTCTGGTCAGGCCAAGAATTTCCAGTCCCAATTAGTCAATCTATTGTTCCATGACAGTACATAATCAGACACAATGATACCAACAAACTCATGAGCAATAAAGATAAAATTGCACTTGACCAAAGGCTCATTCCAATGACGAAATATAAAGTTGAAGCAAGGGAATCAAAATATCAACTGAATTAACGGCTTATAGCCATTTTTAGCATATCACAATAGAGTGCTTGATAAAGAGAAAATCCTACACAGGAATGAATAAATTACAGTACCTATACCTAGACTAACCAAGCAAAGCAATTGAGATATCCTTATGTTATTCCTTAGCTAAAGTTTTCCCAGAACAAGCATCAGTGTAGGCTTGGTGTAGCCCCGGAATGGCATATTCATATGGATGAATAAACTTCTCCAAAAACCGCTTCTCATTTTTGCTTGCAAAAGAATTAAAATTTCTTTTTGCCACTGGGAATCCTTTCGACTCCAGAAGCTTCCGGACAAGGCTGCGGGGGATCAACCGCTTCTCCAAGCTTAACCTGAGCAGATATGGATATTGGACCACATGCAACTTATCACAACCCACTTCCTTTATCAGAAACTTTACTTTACGGCCTATTATGTCCTTTGGCGACCTCAATACTAAAGGTAGTTTCCTAACCATAGAGGTCACCTCCTCCCGTGAAAACCCAAGATACTTCAAGTTATTTAGCCGTGCATCTATGGTGTCTTGGCTCAGATTGCTTACAACAATTAATGCATACACAAACATTCCAGATGAGCATCCGATCCCCAGTTCCTCAGCCCTTTTAATTTTAATTGACAGAGATTGAGGCGCAGATGTGATAAAAAAAGGAGCCGACCGAATCAGTAGGACGATTCGGTTAACAGGTAAACCCAATTGGTCTTGAAGGAAAGAAAAATTGGGGACAAGAATATTTTCCAAGCTGACACAAAGCAGCGCCGGCACCTTTCTGAGTAGCACAGACACATTCTCCAGTGAGCCGAGAACCCGCATCAAGAAATCAATCTTTGGCACAAAATTAGACTGAAAAACATGAGGGTACCTGGAAAGCATACCTGAGATGTCCTCCATTGGGAAGCCGACCTCTTTTAGCTTTTCAATATCTGGTCTCCAGTTCTTCTCTACACTGGAGAGAAGGATGGAAGGTTCCCGCAAGACGGCGGTTCTTATCTCCGACTCACCAATGCCAACTTGTCTGAGGAAACGTAGCACAGCATCGGGCTTATCAGGGGACTTGAGGTGATCGATCTTCTTGGATGCTCGGAGGGCTTCGTCGGAAGAAAAACCGCACGATTGGATGAGGTAGTTTACTGCTGCGGAGTGGGGATTTGGTGGTGGCGCTTGAGCGGTAGCGGTGGAGAGAAGGCGATGGATGGAGGAGGAGAATGGTGTTGTGAGATAAAGGGGAAGAGATGGACGGAGGTGAAGGAGGCTCCTCAGAAAGAGGTTCATAGTCCTGTCACTGTCAGTTGGAGGCGAAGAGGGAAAGGGTTTTGACTTCTGGGCTCTCGTAACCTAAACTTTTGAGTTAACTCAAATTTTGAATTTTGATCTAGACCGTCCGATTTAAATCCGCACTAATTTCATTATTCCCAAAATATTAACAGATGAAAAGCAAATATCAACGTACCTATTCCATCTCATTATTCCCGAAATAAAATTGAAATATCAATTAGATCAACAGCTAGATTTTTTTTTTAAATAGTATTCCTTTAAATTGTTTCAACGGAACAAGCCTCTGCCGGGCTGAATTTTGAAAACTAGCCTCCACCAATCCTAGGGATCGGTGGAGCCCGTTTTGCACCAGCCACACCATATTACACGGAAGACCACACCAAATACCCCTACACCGATCCTGTGAATCGGTGGAGCTTCAAAAATGCCTCCACCTGTCCTGTGGATCGGTGTAGGTAGGTTTAGGTAATTTGGAAATACATCTTAGCCGTTTGTTCTACCAGTTCTTCCTTCTCTAATCCGCTGCACACAACAATTAATGAAATTATTCACGGAATATCTTGAGCCGACAAAATTTGTGTGCTAATTTTCGTGTCAAATATGAAAATATTAAAAAAATACACCGGAATTGTCTGGATAGGAGGACACGGACTCTAAAAATACATCTTAGCCGTTTGTTCTACCGGTCCTAGGTTTAGGTAATTTCGACACACATATAGGCATTCGTTTAGAAATTTGGAAATCAAGCTCCACCGGTCCTAGGGATCGGTGGAGGTATAGATGAGGAATTTTCTGTGGCGATACCCTCACCTGGTGCAAAACAGGCTCCACCGGTCCCTAGGACCGGTGTAGATAGGGTTTTTTTTGCTCCACCGATTCTAGGAATCAGTGGAGGCTAGTTTTCGAAATTCCGCCCTGCAAAGGCTTATTCCGTTGAAATAGTTTAAAGTAATTCTATTTAAAAAAAAAATCCAACAGCTACAAGAGAAAGAATAGACTTCGGTTATACACACCAACCGACTATCCCTTCGTCCTGGCCTCATCCCCTTCCATGAAAAGAGATGTCTGTTTTGACATCTTTTACTTGCCAATTTCTTTTGGTTGATTCTTCCCAAGACTTGAGGTTTAAGAGAAAATGGGACCAGTTTGGCATGTAAACAAAACACTCTTGTACCATGCTGGTTTTACTAATATTAATTTTAACATCAGTAGATAGTGATTCTGGATGCACTTCTGATGGGATAGTGATTTTATCATGTTATTTTAGCAAAAACTAAAGTTAAGCATAAACAGCTCAGGTCAGAAATGAAAAATCTTCATTCTGAGTTCAGACTCAACTCAAACAACCAGCAGATAAAGAAACCCAAATGGACCCAGGACTTTGGGGACAAGTATCCTCTCAGGTATTGGACGGTGGGGCTCACAACTTCACGATTCGTGCATATTCGGGGATAGCACAGGAGGCCAGTATTTTTGGTGCTTTGAGATTCGTGCAAAGTTAAAAGGACGGTCGGATCCACTAATTCTAAAAGATTCCCTTGTCCGGTACCAGGGAGGATATGAATTCGGACTTTGGCCCCTTAAATAATCAGGTCAAACTAAATAGGTAGAGTCAAGAACTGTCAGCCCCAATTACTGGAACTATCTATTTTTTGGTTGTGCAATACCCAAAATTTTATATTGTTTAACAATCATAATAGCACAATATGAGTGAGAAAATATGATGGCAACATTCCAATTAGAGAAGGAATTCATAGCTAATGAAGATAAGTACAGTACAGTGGTGCTCAGTACTCACTTCTAAAAGTTGAAAAAAGAAAAAGAAAAAGAAAAATGAGGTGCCTAACTTAATAAAATCTTAATGCAGCACCTAAACCTCAAAAAAAATCAAGATACTTTTAAATCATTCGATAACTAATGTTACCAGAACAAGCATCTCATTTGGAATCACTAAAGTATGAAATTTTAGATTTGTCAGAAAAATCCCTTTCAACTCCAGAAACTTCCAGACAAGGTTTTGACTTTTGAGTAATCAACCGCTTCTCCAAGCTCAAAGTGAGAATCACCGGATGGGGAGCCACCCATATATATCACAAGTTTCACAACCCAAATCATTAAACAGAAACTTCATTTTATGGCCTATCATCTCCTCTGACACCCTCAACACAATAGGGAGACTACTGGCAAGAGAAGGTTACCTTTAGCTGTGAAAGCCCGAGACTTCTCAAGTTGTTTAGCGTTGCTTCTACGGTTTGTTGATTTAGATTGTTTACAATAATTAACCCATATAAGAAAGAACAAAAAATGAAGAACAGCAAAAGCAAGATTTAGGGGTGCAGATATCCACTGTGCACTTTTGACTCGTGCAGATGCAGTGCTGAGATGAGAGAATTTTTTTAAAAATGACTGTTTAATCCTTCTTTATCTGACAGCTCATTAATTGTGTACAATCAACTTTTGAAGTAAAAGTTCAAAACTCTAGTTGGCTTTCATGGCGGAGCAAAAAAAAAAGTTGCTGCTTCCAACTTCCAGCTTTTTTTTTCTCTCTTCTTCAACACAGGTATTCCAAATTTCATAAGTCTCAACTCAACAGAGTTAATTTCAAATTGAGTGAGGCTATGGTAATATGCATATTACGGATCTACCATGCTATGAATCCGTATCTCTATTTTTAAAATTTAAACAGTCAATCTGAACCATCAAACATGATATCCATAAGAAAATTTACTTGCGGACCTAATTTTATATTTTATAGAATTTTTACTATTTTTTTAGATAGGTAGAAAATCACTGATTTTGGATGGCCCAGTAATTTTCAAATCAATCGATTTTCTACCTATCTAAAAAAATCGTAAAACAATTCTAAAAACTGTAATATTTTGGTATGCTGGTAAATTTTCACCTGGAGATCATGTTGAACGGTTCAGATCGACTATTTGAACTTTAAAAATGGATATATGTGTCGATAGCTGGGTCCTCTATGTAATATGCATAGTACCATAGCCTCACTGTTTAAATTTTTTAATCAATTTCTTTTTGAACAGTTTCAAACAAACTGTTGCTCTCTACTTCAAACCGTTTCTCTCCAAATATATTCACCTAAATCAGCAATGACAATTGACAATGAAATCATTCTCCAACCTAAAGAACTCTGAAATTTCAGGAACCAGATGAGGAATACAGCTATACAAGCAAGAAGAATCATGAACAAATTAACCTTTTTCTGGCGAAGTAGAGAAATCACGATAAGATCTCGGAAATGTCAACAGTCAACCATGATCTTGACACAATATAGCCCGAAACAAACAACACAAATATGTTACCTTACACAAAAAAAAACCAAGCAGAAAGGTTTCAAACTTGGGGGAAAAATAGCCACAGGAAGAAATGAACAAATGGCAGTCCTCAGTGAATTTTCTATGTCAAAATTCAGAACAACCTTTCTTTGACTTCTTGTGCCATTAACAGATCTGATACATAAGTAACATTCATTCCATTACTGAAATTGAATTCAGACACTGAGACTGAGTATGAATGGTAGTTCGAAGGAGGGTAAATCCGTAAATGAGAGAGTGAGTACCAGTAATAAACAAGAGAGTGGCGAACAGACTGGAGAGTGGAGAGGCACCTGAAATTAAAAAAGAGAAGTATACTCTTTGGGATATTGGTAAAGTAGTCAAATCATGAATGGAACTCCTTCAGGTAATTAATGTTCAGTGATCCCGTTGCACATAACTTTTCCAATTTGAAAGATTCAGAATAGCAGTTTTATTAGCTTCCTTGTTGAAGCAAGGGTAATATGGTCCAAATAAAATTAAAAGTGTGCTGTTAAAATATGCACCCAAGATTTAGCTTCAAAACGTTTAGCTTTGTGACCTCTAGTTATATTTAGAAGGAAACATTCTTTATTTTGTCAATCCTGAAATAAGAAAAGAAAAATATTCACACAGGGAAAAGGCAACATAAAAATAAACCAAACCGAGAGATTTTGTATTGATAAGACTAACTGGTTCCCTTAAGGCAACACACCTAAACAGGTATATTTCCGCAATCCTTCAGAAGTTGGAGATAGAACCCTGGAAAGCTTAATGAAATCAAATGACAAAATTATTAAATATTGGAAAAAAAAAATGACAAAGCATCATTCCTCCAATGATAGAAATATCCTAAGATAAGATTACTGATAAACATACAACATAATCTGGATTTTACAAAAGAGCAAAAACATAAAAAATACTTGTTTATCCATCCATTCTAAACTGCACGAAAGTTGCACAAGGTCATTCACAAAACAAGAGAGAATAAATGAAAACAAGCAACCCTACCTAACTTAATCAGACCTATTTGCATCACATCTCCAAATAACTTATTCTATTTTCTGCCTTTTTAAGGCTACATCTGATGAAGAAGTGTTGTTAAAACGGCTCCTAAGATCGGCCAGAAGTGATGGACAACTCTGCATCAACTGCACATAAGGATCTGTAATAGCCAAATGCACGAAATTTTCCGGCAATGTCACAAACTCGAGACAGATATCTTTAAGGCGGTGACAGTTGAGTTGGTTGGCCAAAGAGAGCGAAGTCACAACTGTTTCTAAAGTGAGCCCCATGCAGAGCTTCTCTTCACAAATTTCCTTTAACCCCTCCAGGCGATACCGATCAGCAGCCACCATCAAATGCTGAGCCAAAATATACAAATCGGTATTTTTCTCCCCAGATTCACTGTCGAAAAGCTCAGCTACCTTAGGTAATGAATCAGTGTACATGAAATGTAGCAAGACTTTGAAAACCAAAGAACTCATATCATTTATTTTAATGCACTTCATATTGGCTTCGGCCATTGAACCGAACAGCTCAGCCTTGAAAACCGGGTGACCTTGCCGCCAGTACCAACCTATGAGCTACAAATATCTCTCCATCGACTGCAAAGGAAACATCTGTCATCTCCTTCTTTGTCAGAAGCTCATTAAAATCATCATGCAAGAACTTGAAAGCCGGCAAACCAACCTTGTGACTTAGAGGTGGTTTTTCCCATGCTTCGTTCATTACCTTAATGTCGCAAGAGAGAAAAAAGAAACCGTCTCTGACATACTGTGCCTCCAACACTGATCTCTCAATGAATGCACGGAAACCGTGGTAACAGTTGATGCCTCTAAATATGCATGTAGATCTTCTCCACGCAGAGTCTACCGGCAACAGAGTTGTTGACCAATATCCGTTGTTGTGTAACAGGCGAAATGAAAAATTTGTGCATAGAAATTTTCCCTTGCTTTGAAGCTCTAGATTGAGAGAGACGTAGGTACCGTTATCCTCAATGTTAGAACCCTTTGGAGAGTAGCGAATGACCCAAGTGCGGCCTTCAGAGATGAAGGTTGGTGACCTTATGAATGTGCAAGCCTCCTTGTTTTTGCTTGCTGAGTAGTCTATTTTGAAGATACCATCACTGTCAATTGTTATGTAATCAAATGAGTCCCTTATTTCACCCGTCTTTATTTTATTCTTCATTTTCTACCTGGTAAACGAAACGGTAATAGGAAAACAAGTTAGTTATACGTGTGAAAAGAATTTCCTAACCATTTCTGTAAACTTAGCCGTTCCTAAGCTCAGAGATAAGACTCAATGAAAGTAAATTGGACAACACAGACCCACACAAAAGCACACATAGCCCCTTTTTGCACATCCCCACTTAGCACTCAGGCATACACAAATAGTTATAGGTGATGCTGCAAATTGGCAACTATTGAAGGCCCAACTATGAAATTCTTAGCACAGAACTCAAATCACTACCAGCAGAGGCGGAGCAAGGTGGTGTCCCCCCCCTCCCCACCCCCCATGGTTTGGAGAATCGATTTATAGACCGACTGGAGTGTTTTGTTTTGGGGTTAAAGAATGCTTGAATCGGAAGAAACTCACCGTCCGAGCTCCGCCGATTCTTCAAAGAAGGTGGATGCCGGTTTATGATCGGAAGAGAGAATTCGGGTAGCGTAACGCGATGTAGGTTTCGCTAATTAAATTATGAGGAAGAAGTGTTTGTCGGGTGAGATCCAAGGGTTATAATCATAAGACGGTGAGGAAAAAAGCATTTTTATTTGGGCCGTCAATTTAGAGTTGTTGGGCCAGCTATTATTATTTTTTTATCATCTAGTTGGGCTATAAATATTTTACGATTTCTATTTTGTGTTTCAATTCCTAACAAATTTAGAAAGTTTACATAAAATTAATTAATAATAAGTAGGAAACATATATTGCCAAATTTAACAACGAAAATTAATAAATTTATTATAAGTTGGTATTACACAAATAAATTTGTTTATAATTAAAAGGAATATTGAAAATTTTCACGTATATATCTTGCTTGCTTTTTGTACTTTATATTTCTTTTTGTATTTCGTCGATACTTACTTGAATTAATTGATAAAATATATTTTTTCTAATTATAATATATATCAAATTGGTCTCTCTAATCGTATATGAAGGATTTTTAAACATTGAACAAGATTTAAATGTCAATCATATAAAACTCAAATAAATATGACTTTGCAAATATTTACATTTTAAACCAAAAATACATAAACACGTCAGGCGCACAAATTAATAGACAAGCTTATAATAAACTTGTTCTAAGCATTATGCAATATATTTAGTAGATATATTTCTAAAGACATATAACATGTCAACATCCATGTTCTAAAAGAAATAGAGTAAAAGAAAATGTTGTTTCCCAGATTCACCGTACATTAATAGATCCTTGTCCTAATCTACACATTAATCTATGCCTGGTCTACATAGACCGACACAATCATCTCTTCATAGCATTCATGGAAGTTGAAACATTCTGACCAAATTTTAATATAATCATTGTATTGTCAAATTCATCCAATTCTAAAATAAGGATTCGTACTACCTTTTGGATAGTAACGGATTTTACAATTGCAACCGCCGACATTGAAGATGGGAGATGGTATAAATTAAGAAATTATCATGTCCTTGGTTTCTGAATTCTGAACCTTAAATTGGTTATCATCGTGCTTATTGTCGTTGATTTAGGTTCATTAAAATATAGCAGAAAACTCTGGTCAGTACTTGTTATATTACATGATTTCGGTGGTTAAATTTATTGAAGCATTTCATCAGACACCTTAGCAGATTATGTTTATAGATTCATTGAACCATTTCTCAAACTCATGAAATTTTTTTTAATCGAATGATAAATTTTAATTATCAAATGACAAAATTAAGCGGTTCAATAAGTTTTACATAAAGACACATCCGCATAAGAATAATTTCAGAGTGAGGCTATGGTGCTATGCATAGCACCAATGGCTAGTGTACTACGGCTCAATAAGTTACTTTTTAAAATTCTAACGGTCGATTCGAACCGTTCAATGTGATATTCATATGAATATGCACTCGCAAACTAAATTTTATATTTTTTTTGAATTTTTTTACTATTTTTTTAGATAGATAGAAAAATCAATGTTTTCTGAAAATTTTGGACCATCAAAATTCTACCTATCTAAAAAATAGTAAAAAAAATTCAAAAAAATATAAAATTTAGTTTGCAAGTACATATTCATATGGTTATCACATTGAACGGTTCGGATCGACCGTTAGGGTTTTAAAAAGTACCATATTGAGCCGTAGTACACTAGCCATCCGTGCTATGCATAGCACCATAGCCTCACTCATAATTTCATTATTTTCACTTTATTTTGACGAAATTTGGCTGATAAAAATATATCAACATTTTCCCACCTATTTGGATATGCTATTTCCAGCTTCAATTAAAAGTTGGTTGGCTACAAAATTTGTTGCATTTTGGCATTAATTGCTCCAACACAAGTAGCATCTAATATAAAAGCAAAAAAAGTGATAATTTCCTATACAGACCCTAACTTACAGCAAGGAATGAAATAAAAAAAATAAAATACTAACTCTTGAGGAGGGCAATGCCAATAATAGAGAAATTAAGGAATTACCAATGCAAGAGAAGGAGAGAAGAGAATAGGTCAATTTTCCTTTTGTATCTTACCTTTATCAATCTTTACAAATATGAGATTGCAGCTACAAACAGCTAATCGCCTAATCCTAAACATCTCTAGCGTGTTAGTTAGATTAGCTCCTAATTTTGCTTGATTGAATTGTATAGTTGTTATAGGATGAATAAATAAATTAAAGAATTGTGATTAAAAAGTATACACAAAAACTATAAAGTTAAAAATATTCTGAAAATTAAACTTTATGCTGTATCCATACGAGTAAACTATGTCTTAAATACCGAAATTTTTATCCACAAACTAAAGAAAAATCGAAATTAAAAATGTAACATCGTCTCAACATTAATTACGAAAACATCCATCTAGTCTACGCCGTTTTAAGGTTACATCTGATGAACATGTGTTGTTAAAATGGCTCCTAAGCTCGGCAAGAAGTGATGGAGAACTCTGCATCAACTGAACATAAGGATCTGTACTAGCCAATTTGAAGAAATTTTCCGGCATTGTCACAAACTCAATACAGGTATCTTTCAAGCGGTGACAGTTAAGTTGGTTGGCCAAAGAAAGCGAACTCACAACCGTTTCTGAAGTGAGTCCCATGCAAAGCTTCTCTTCACAAATTTCCTTAAATCCCTCCAGCCGATACCGATCAGCAGCCACCAGTAAATGCTGAGCCAAAATATACAAATCAGTATTTTTCTCGCCAGATTCACAGTCGAAAAGCTCAGCTACCTTAGGTAATGAATCAGTGTACATGAAATGTAGCAAGACTTTGAAAACCAAAGCACTCATATCGTTTATTTTAATGCATTTCATGTTAGCTTCGGACATTGAACCGAACAGTTCAGCCTTGAATACCGGTGACCTTGCCGCCAGTACCAACCTATGGGCTGGAAATATCTCACCATCCACCTCAAAGGAAACATCTGTCATCTCCTTCTTTGCCAAAAGTTCATTAAAATCATCATTGAAGAACCGGAAAGCGGGAAAACCAACCTTGTGACTTAGAGGTGGTTTTTCCCAAGCTTTGTTCATTACCTTAATGTCACAAGAGACGAAAAAGAAACCGTCTCTGACATACTGTGCCTCTAATACTGATCTCTCGATGAAGGCACGAAAACCATGGTAACTGTTAATGCCTCTAAATATGCACGTAGATCTTCTCAATACAGAGTCTACCGGCAACAGAGTTGACGACCATGTCCCATTATTGTGTAAAAGACGAAACGAGAAATTCGTGCATAGAAATTTTCCCTTGCTTTTAAGCTCTAGATTGAGAGAAATGTAGGCACCATTGTCTTCAATGTTGGAACCCTTTGGATGGTAGCGAATGACCCAAGTGTGACCTTCAGAGATGAAGGTTGGTGACCTTATGAATGTGCCGGTTTCCTTGTCTTTGCTTGATGAGTAGTCTATTTTGAAGATACCATCACTGTCAGTTGTAATGTAATCAAATGAGTTCCTTATTGCGCCCGACTTTCTTTTGAAATTCATTTTCTACCTGGAAAATGAAACGGTAATAGAAAAAGAGTTAGTTATAAGCCTAAAAGTAATTCCTTGCATTTTCTTTAAACTTAGGTGTTCCTCAGCTCAGAGTCAGAGATAACACTTAATGAAAGTAAATTTCACAACACAGACCCACACAAAAGCACACATAGCCCCTTTTTGCACACCCCCTGTTATATCGTCTAGGGTTTTAGCGACAAAGACAGAGAACAAACACGGTAATGTTTTGTGGCAATTTGCTCTCTCTTCTCTGTTTTTTTTTAATCTAAAGTTTGTGTACAAATATGTAAAAGAAATATTACAAATATAATCCTATAAAATTAGCAAATAACAAATTGTGAGATAAGAAACATTTATAACACCCCCACTTTGCCCTCACGCATACACAAAACAGTTATAAATGATGCTGCAAATTTGCAATTAAACTGAACTATTGAAGCCCCAACTATGAAATTCTTAACACAGAACTCAAACCACCATATATAGTTTGTTGTTGCTACCATGGTTTGGAGAATCGATTTATAAACCGACTGGTGTGTTTTGATTTTGGGTTAAAGAATGCTTGAATAGTTGAATGGGAAGAGACTCACCTTCCGAGTTGCGCCGATTCTTCAAAAAAAGTTGGATGCTGTTTATGATCGAAAGAGAGATTTGGTGGCAGGATGTAGGTTTCTGGTTTCGTTAATTAAGAGGAAGAAAGGTTTGTCGGCTGAGAATGCCTGAGATACGTTGGTTATAACAGAAAGGCGGCTGGGGAAAAAAAGTAATAATTGTTTTGGGCTATTATTGTTTTAGGATTTCTATTTTGGTTTTCAATTACTTACGAATTTAGAAAGTACATAAATTAATTAAAAATAATTATCATCTTGCCAAATTTAACAACGGAAACTTACGCAAATCTATTACAAGTCTGGTCGAAATTGCACAAGTAAATTATTTTATAATTATAATGAATATTGAAAATTTTCACTTATTTTGTCTATTTCTTGTACTTACGTTTTTTTTTTTTTTTTTTTTTTGTATTTTGGCCATACTTACTTTACTTAATTAACATAATATTTATTCTAATTGTAATATATATCAAATTGGTCTCTCTAATCGTATAAGAAAGATTTTTTTTTTTACTTTGAACAATATTTAAATTTCAATCATATAAAATTCAAATAAATATGAATTTGCAAATATTTATATTTATTAACAAAATTACATAAACACGCGTGTCACGCGCAAAAATTAATTGACACAAGCTCATGATAAAGTTGTTCTAAGCATTGTGGAATATATTTAGCAGATATATATATACTTCTAAAGACATCTAATTTGTTTCCATCCATGTTCTAATAAAAATTGAGTAAAAGAAAATGTTTGTTTCCCAGATTCACCATACAATATTAATAGATCCTTGTCCTAATCTGCACCTTAATCTATATATGCCTGTATATAGCATTCATGGAAGTTGAAGTCATTCTGACCAAATTTTAAGAAATCATTGTATTGTCCATTAATCCAATTCTAAAATTAGCATTATTGCATTTACAAATCAAAGAAGACCATAAATATTTTCCAATTGTATCCCACTAAGTATCATAAGAAAACACACTTAAGCCAACAAAACTGACTGCCTTTCTGTTATGGTCTACATAAGCATATGATTATTAAATATAAATTTACAGATAGTATATAATTAACACAATCGCTTTTATGACTTTATGATACAATAACAGAAAGTGGATCATAGTAATATATTTATAAACTAGTCTCCTCTTTGCCTCATTTTAATAAGGTCTTGAAAGGCAGATGATGACTCGGTACATTTCCGAAGCCTGTCCAATAAGGACGGATAAGTTTGCATCAACTGTATATGTTCTTCTTTCAATGTCAACCGCACAAGATTTTTGGGCTCAGATGCAAAATCAAGACAAAAGTCCCTGAGCTGGTTACAGTCGTGCTCCTCGGCACAAGTTAAGATACTGGTAAATGTGTTCAAGGAGATATCTCTTATCAGCCTCTCCTCACATCTTTCCTTCAATCCATCCAGTGCATATCTATCAGCAGCTGCAATCAAGTCCTGAAGCAACACAACCAATGAGATATTCTCGTCGTAAATATCTGACAAAGAATCAGTGTATATGAAATGAAGCATGGCCTTGAAAACCACCAGCGCCATATTTTCAATCCTGATCACCATGCTCTTTGTTTGAATCTCGGCTACGGGTCCAAAAAGCTCTGCCTTAAAAACAACGGATCGAGCGGCAAGTACCAATCTATGAGCAGTAAAAATCTCCCCCTCGACTTTAAATGTCACGTCCGCTCCATCTTTTCTCTCTAAGAGTTCCCCAAAATGCTCGTTTATGTTAGTTTTTTATATATTTTGGTGGAGGGAAGAGAGACAGATCTGATATTTCTTAACACAATATTTTCTCTTTCTCAAATATATATTATCATTTTCTTCTCTCTTACTTTACAACTGAGATATAACCCTATTTATAGCCTTAGACATGACTCTTAAAATTCGTACAGTAATTAAAACAAAACAGAATTCAAAACAATTCAAAACAGAAAACAAAGCAGCACAGTAAATTCTGACCCTTGGTTACTAAAATTGTCATAACTTATTGTAGGGAACTCCAAACGACTTGAAACTTGTACCATCAGAAACTAGACTTCAAGACACGTCAAATAGACTC
The DNA here is from genome assembly GCA_025461045.1 of Carex parvula. Taxonomy (NCBI): domain Eukaryota; kingdom Viridiplantae; phylum Streptophyta; class Magnoliopsida; order Poales; family Cyperaceae; genus Carex; species Carex parvula. Next base: position 700,633 of record JAJGRW010000727.1, read on the forward strand.
CTCATTTGCCCAGAATGATCTAGAATTGCCCTTTCAAATTCGCTCATTAATCAGCCTCAAAATCTGTTCACTGTGCAGTCACGAATTTAATGGCAAATTAAGTTTATTCATCAACAGTTTAAGCTACACGGCCTAATCCCAGTTATGAAACTCTTAGGTACTTCTTTGCAAGAGTCGCTTATAATTGTGACGCTGCAAACAACTGTGAAGAAATCATCTCTCACATAGTATGCCTCCAAATCCGATCTTTTAATGAATGCCAGGGAACCAAAGTCATCATAGTCGCATGAAAAGGTGAATGTCAACCTCTTGCATGATTTCGGGCACAGATTGCCATATAGGTCAAGTAGGCCAAATGCGAAAGAAGCAGTGACATTTTCGTATTTGCAATGAATTGCGAGATAGAGACCGATGAACTCACCTTTGCATTCCTTTGTACAACCTCTTGGGTAGTAACGGATTTCACAATCGTAACCGCTGATATTGAACATGGGAGAGGGGATAAATTCAGAAATTCTCATGTTTTGAGTTTTTGAATTCTGGACCTTAAACTGGTAACATCCTGTTTCGATCTCCTTGACAATCAATGGTACCTCACTAGTATCATTGGTTATCGTTGTGCTCATTGTCGTTGTTTTAGGTTCATTAAAATATAACAGAAAACTCTCGTCAGTACCTGTTATATTATACGATTTTGGTGGTTAGATTTGTTGAAGCATTTCATCAGAGCTTAGATACACAGATATGGTTATTGATTCATTGAACCATTTCCCGAACAGATGGAAAATTAATTAAGTGTTAATAATTTCATTATTTCACTTTATTTTGACGAAATTTAGCTGATCAAAATGTATCAACATTTTCCCACCTGTTTGGATCTGCTATTTCAAGCTTCAATCAAAGTTGGTTTGGCTACTAAATTGGTTGCATTCGATCTCTCAAATTGGAATGAGAGTTGAAACATCTGTGTGATTTAATGAATTTAATGAGATTTTCAAATATGAAGGAAAATTAAACATCCAAACAAATTTATATACTTATATATATTGCATTAATTGGTCCAACACAAGTTGCATCTATATAAAAGAATAATTTTTTTTCCTAAATAGACCCACACTTACAGCAAAAATTGAAATGAATAAAATAAATACTAACTCTTAAGGAGGCCACTTTCATTATGGCAGGTCATGAAAGAGGCTTGAGATGAGAGAAGCCAATTTGGTGGGGTCTCCATTAGGGATATTGATGCCGAGGAAATAATAGAGAAAATAAGAAAATTACCAAGAGAAGGAGAGACAAGAGAATAGGGGAATTTTCCATTTATATTTTATCTTTATTAATCTTAACAAATCTGGAATAACAACTACTGACAGCTAATCCTAAACATCTCTAGCGCGTTAGTTAGATAATTAGCTCCTAATTTTGTTTGATTTAATTGTATATATAGTTGTTATAGGATGAACTAAAAAACTCCAGAATTGTGATTAAAAATATACACAGATTTTTTTTTAAATTCCGACAATTAAATTTTATCCTAGAGCATAAATATAACTATTTGTCTTAATCCAGACAAGTAAACTATGTCTTAAATATATGTTCTCTCATATATGAGGCTTGCACAATCATTCCAAATGTATTAACAGATTATCATTCTTTTCATAGACACATTTATCCGAAAAACGTCTTTCATATCAAATGTAATAATATGAAAGTAATTTTATTATTATTTGTGAGGATATAATAGGAAGAAACACATGCACTGTCATAGATATTGTTAGTTTTTTCATGGTCTTAACTCAATGCATAAGAAGGATGTTTATAATCTATTTGATTTCTCTTCGTTGCGTCGACACATTCCTTTCCTTGTCGTATTCACAGTTAATTTTATATAAGTATTATATTAATTAACGAGTCGGCCAAAATTCCCCAACTATCATTTTTAGCGAGTCCAGATCCTTTGAGATAACTCAAATTTTGAGTTTGGACTCGGATCGTCTGATCAGAATCTGAACTAATCTGATCCGAGATGGAATATACGAGACTTCTTTAAAATTCGTGGCAAAGCAGATCAGATGTTCTGGATCTAAACTCAAAACTTAAGTTACCTTAATCATGTGATATGAATTCATCGTTAGCACGGAACTTTGTCGAGCAGGTAAACTTTTTCTTTTGTTTATGACAAACTACCCGTAAGTTTTCATTATACTACTTCTTTTTTAAGAGTTTAGAGAATTAATTATGTGAAACTTCCATTTTTTCTCACTTCGCAGTGGCCTGTGAGAACACGTTTGGTTAAATATACCGAACACTTTTTACAGATTAAAATTTTGAAATCGGAGAACATTTGAACTAAACAGGCCCGAACTCAGCCCAAACTGAATTTTTTTTTTATTGTTGGGCTTGTTTTATATAAGCTAGAAGTACACATGCTTAATTACTAAATATTTTTAGAGGAGGGATCAAGTTACAACAAATTTGAGTTACAACAAAGTTACAACATCCATTTTTTTTTCATTTTCAAAGTTCAAATCGTCGATCCAAACCGTTCAACATGATCTCCACAATAAAATGTACTTGCAGATCAAATTTCACATTTTTTTGAAATTTTTTACTATTTATTAAGCATATTACAAAAAATAGTCATATTCAGACCATTGAATTTTGTACCCATCTTAATAAATAGTAGAAAAATTCAAAAAAATGTAAAATTTGATCTGCAAGCATATTTTATTTAGATAATAATGTTGAACGGTTTGGATCGACGATTTGGACTTTAAAAATGAAAAAAATGATTGTTGTAACTTTGTTGTAACTCAAAATTGTTGTAACTTGATCCCTCCTCATATTTTTATTCACTTTGAAAATTATGCACTTTAAAGGACAAAAAATAAATAAGATATTTAAAAGAACTAATTATAAAATGACAAATTACTATGATAATTACTTTGGAAAAATTGCATAAATTTTTTATTCAATTTAATTTTTATAAATGTTTGTGCCAACAATAATAACAATGTCTTGATCTCAGGTAGTACTGCACCTGTACATGTATACTACAATTAGCAACATTTTAATTAATAAAGTAGAGGCAATCTTTTTCCGCTAGCTTCCTATTCCCATGAAGTTGTTCAAGAGTATAGGGATAAAAATGGAATCATATCTAATTGTATGGTTCTGAACGAATATTTGATAAAAATAGTAACAAATGATGCATTTAATTAATAAGTGAATAATTGAGTAGAATTAGGGTGTTCTGAGCTGGAATTGATTTCAAAAGACAAATTCAAATTAATAAAAACCGATATACTGCCACGAATGATGTGCTAACATACAAAAAATGAAGGTTCATAAGTTAATTTAATATATTATTTTTTTTATCATTTTTTAACTACTTGACTTTACATTAAATTAATTGAAAATTTGTTAATTTTGCAATAAATTAAATAATAAGCTTTTAGAAAAGCATAGTACATATATATGGACAACATTCAGAGAAATACAAAGAAATAAAAATAAAATTTGGTGCTTACACCAAACCAATTATTAAACAAATTAACACATAACTTTTAAAGAAATAACCACAGGGAGGGAGAGGGATATAACTGAACAGAAAAATGTATTATTGTCGTTATTGTTCAGTTACATCAGAAACCTAAAAAAGTAAGTGAGCAAAAAAATTACTTCGCTAGCTCTCTCACAAAAGTAGCTAATTGGACACTTGATGTGTGGAAAATGTTTGCAACTCACAAATTAGCCACACATGACACACCTAATATCCTGTAACAGGGAGGGACGACGAACCATCAACTGCACATATTCATCTGTTACCGACAACTTGACAAGGTTTTCCTCCTCACAAATAAAACAGATGCACCTATCCTCAAGATCATCTAGGCGTAGGCCATTTGCCAGCACTAAGGTACTTATAACCGTATCGACAGAGAGACCCCTTAATAAACTACCTTCACACAACATCTTCAACCCATCCAACGCATATCGGTAGGCTGCTACCAATAAATGCCGAGTCATCGTAAAAGGTGGGATATTTTCATTGGACATATCAGGGAGCGAGTCAGTGTAGATGAAATGGAGCATGGCCTTGAAAACTGCTGGCTTTATACCTTTAATAGTAATGGTCTTGGTTTTGCTCTTGGCCATTGGCCCGAAGAACCTCGCCCTGAATACCCGTGACCGGGCAGTGAGTACCAATCTATGAGCAGTGAAGATTTTCCCCTCCACCTCAAATGTCACATCAGCAGTATCCTTCCTATTCAACAGCTGAAGAAAATGTTCATCTATGCTAAACGGCATGATGCCGTTAACAAACCGCTTTGGCATTTCCTTGTAGGACTTGTTAAGGATCCTTATAGTGCAGACAAGTGTGAAACAACCATCTCTTACAAAGTGTGCCTCCAGCTCAGACTGTTTCATGAAATGTGGAATACCACAATCATCCCAAGAGAATGGATAAAATTTGTTCATGGCGACAGTTTTGCATGCCTTTGTAGAAGGGCAGCCATACATATCCAACAAGCCAAACGTGAAAGAAACATTCAATATCTCAGATTTGCTATTCATTGCCAACGTTAGCCCTATGACCTCTTTAGAGCCTGGAGGGAAGTAAAGGATTTTGCACTCATGATCATTCATTTTGAAGATGGGAGAGGTGATAAAATTACCATCTGGGATGTTTTTAGTTTTAGCATACTGAACATTAAATTGGTATGTCCCCGATGCTACCTCCATCTTCATAAATGCTGCATCTCTGTTGGAGCCGTCGTTATTTAGCAAATTCATTATATAGTAGTCGGTTGGTATTGGTGGTTCTTGGATTATGTAAGAATGCGGAGTTGTTTCAAGGGCTGGTAATGCGAATTCAAGGTTTTTATCACTTAGGCATTTACTTAGGCATTTGATCAAGGGTGAGATTAGCCCAAATAGAAATCTGCACACAATAATAACCGAAATTTTTATTTATAACATTTTTTCAAAAAAAGTAAATCAAAACACCACTGTTTTTTGAGAATTCGATTTCTACCCAGACCGCTCTGGCATTCTACAACCTCAAACACTGGGGTCCGCACAACACCGATGCGGCCCCAGACAGGAGGCCGCACAATGCCTCTGCAGCCCCATATTTTTTTTTTTTGGTTTTTTATAAGTGCACAAATTCCAAAGCTATTGTAATGAATAGCGGCCTCAAAATTTGATCAAATTTGAAAAAACCAAAGCACAAATTTCAAAGCTTTAAAACCAAAGACTTTAAAAAAAAATGAATAGGGCCATAGGGCCATTGTGCGGCTCCCTGACTGGGGCCGCATCGGCATTGTGTGGACCCCAATGTTTGGTTTTTTTTTTAATATTATGGTAGAAACAAAAATTTCGGCAATAATAATGGTGGTATGAAAACCATCTGATAAACGAAAAAATAATCCCCAAAGAAGCCAAAGATTGAGGGAAAATTTATTAATTTAGTCAAAATTAAAGACGTAATTTAGGGGTGCGAATCTGCTGCGATTCTAAGGGATCGCAGGATCCTGCGATTCTAATCCCAACCATTCAAATGATGAAACCTAGAATTCTTTTGATAAGTCAGTTTTGGTGCACGAATCTCGAAACATGTGAACGGTAATTGGAATTGGAATCGCAGGGACCTGCGATCCCAGAGGATCGCAGAAGATTTATTTCCGTAATTTAGGGACAAAATACAAATTCAAGTTCAAAATTGACAACGCGTTGATATGAATTGTTGGGATAAAGAGAAAATTAAAGAGCATCTCCATGTGTGAACTACTTTGTACACATGGAGCAGACAACATAAAGAAAAATACGGGGTTCTTCTCGGTTTGGCATTTCATCAAACAGAAGGTGGTGCCATATCTGCGTAATCCTTTCACGAGAGTTTAAATGATCTCAATCACTAAAAATACAATAGAAAGCACTCACTTCCATATGAAATAACTAGAATATAAGTTCGACAATTATCTAATGTCCACAGCACTTAACTGCCCCATTTTTTTTTTTTTTTAAAAGGAATGGCAGAGGCTGCCATGTTTTGCTGCAGCATTTTTTATTCATGAAATCTACAAATTTGGCGCTAACCATTAACCAACAGAAAACAAAACATACATACCTTAGCAGCGCACCTTTCTCCTATGATCTCCACTTTGTTTTGTAGCAAATATGCTTTGCAGTGATTTGTGCATGAAGTCTCGAAACTATAAAGCAAAACCCGAAAGGAGGAAAAAATTATAAGTAGAATGGTTATTAGTAGAATGGTGAAATAGAGTCTCAACTTTAATATAAGAGAGACGAGTCAAAAATAACTAGCTCGATTTAGAAAAGTATTTTGATGCTTGCTATTTATAATATTTTTAGTAATAAAGATATTTTTTTTTTTTTGAAGGACAGATGGCAAGAAGCCTTCTGACGATATATTAATAATGGAAAAGTTATTTACAATCTCCCCAAGGGAGTCTCACATTCTCAAGCTATATTAGTAATAAAGATATTTAATATTATTATAATAGTATGCTGAAAAAACATTGATTGAATTTTGCTATATATATGTTACATGTGGTTTCTATGCTCTATTATAATACAGAGGTTTTCTAGCCGTTAATATTGCAACATTGCCTATGTTTTTTTTTTTTTATATAAGCTTTGTACCAAAGTATCAAAGTACCGTTGGATTTATTTCTAAATCTAATATTATGCAGCGCTTGATTCGATCTGATCTTTTGATCGGTGATGAAATTGCTCGGAGATCACACTTTATTATTCAACAGAAATTAAGGTTGAATAGTAAAAAGATATATCATTGGTTATTCAACAGAAAGGTTGAATAGTAAAAAGATATATCATTGGTTTTCTTAAATTAATGAAAAGAAGGGGTCTGAACTTTTTTTTTATTATATGATACTCTAAAACAATGCTAAATGTTATTTAGCACATGCTATATTGCTATACATAAAAAAATTATTTTTATTGTATGTGTACTATTTTAATTAGTAGGAGAGAGAACAAGCATTTTTTTAAGAATTTTAAGAATACAAACTTTTTTATCTGCACTATTTTAAGTACTATATTAATTAGTATTTTAATTCCGAAAATAACATTCCTATTTTCAATTGTTAAACGTAAACTTAGAAAACTAGAAAAATTCTATAAATTTGATTATTTCTATCATTTGTGTTCTTAATTCTCCTATAATTGTATTTGCTTATTTAATTTTCATTTGAGACATTAATATAGACAATTAGCAAATACCCATTTTACAATGACCATATTAGCCTTTGATTATTTCTTTAATTCGTGTTCCTAACTCTTCCATAATAATATTTTCTTATTTAATTTTCGTTGAGACATTGATATGGAGAGTTAGGCTATGATCGGAACCATATCTTGACAAGAATTCAATAGAATTCAGTAGAATAGAGTTCAATAGAATAGATTTGAATTGAATTTTGATGATCAGAATAAAAATTGAGATGAGAAAGAATTCAATTGGAAAAATAAATAAACAATCATAAAGTTGACTCTATTTACAATGAATGCACTTTCTAGGGTTTTTTCATATTGAGAAATTCACTGGGTAATATTGAAAATATTGAAAAAAGAGTATATAAACTAACGACAATAGAGAGAAGAAAGGGATAGTGTGCTTATCGGTGATTTAGAGAAATATTTTGATGTCATTGTCGTCTTATTTCAGTACTCTGAACGAGAAGAGCGACGAGAAAAGAGAGAGGGCAAAGAACGAACTTCACCGTCGCCAAATCGTTTCTCCCCAAATCCCATCGTTTTTCCAAAGAATTCACGGCGTGATTTGAAGAGAAAAAAGTCACGCCGAATCATTTCTTCTCTGTTTTGCCGTTTTCTTCCGATCAGCAAATTTGTAAAATCGCGAATTCTATTTCGCGTTTAAGGGAGAAAGATTTGGTTCCGATCATAGTGTTAGTAAATACCCAGTTGAATTACTTGAGCCTTTGAAGTGACTATATTAGAATCAACTAGCCGTAGCCGATTAACTAATCCATTTATCATGTTAGGGAGTAAATACTGCCTTGCTGCCATCAACTTTCATTATTGGAAAATTCAGATATCATTTGACCGCTAGCCAATTACTCAACAATTACTTTATACTTAAATAGACAATTATGCATTATATAACAGACAATGTTACATTCATTAATTCAAGTGTGTATTTAATATGTGGAGGATGTTTTACAGGTGAGGCGATATATCATAAGCATTATCATGTGCTATACTTGAATTAAATTAATTCAAGTATATTAAAATTTATATTAAACTATGTGCTACACTAAGTCAAGTGTTTTCTTTTTTATTGTTTGATTTTGTATTAAATTAATTCAAAAATTTATAAATTTGATATTTAAACGCATCACTTGTGAATTCGAAGTAGATTGGTTTAACGTGGTTTTTTGACATTTAAAGTCGTACCGATTGATTTTAAAGTTGAGCTTAAGAACACCTTAGTTCTGCTCCTATTTCTAATAAGGAAAAAAATAATCCAAAATAGTTTATATTTCTTTTTTGAGTGAGGCTATGCAGGGACGGAGTCAGACTTCAAAACTATAGGAGTCAAACATATAATGGAGGTCAATCAAATAAAATTTTCATGTTAAGAATGAGGGTTAATTTACCGTACTCATGACATTTTACTCTAAATTATATAGAAAATCATACATAAATAAATAAAAGTTTGAAATAAATATGGATCAATTGAACCCATTCATATAACCTACATCCGCCTCTGAGGCTATGGTACTATGCATAGCGCATATTGACGTGCACTATAGACTCAAATTGTCACTTTGAAAGTTCTAATGGTTGATCCAAACCGTTCAACATAATTTTCATTTGAAAGTACTATGCATAGCACATACGGGTAAAGCCTATTTCGTACCCGTTACCCGATCGGGTAATTATAAAAAAAATTATATATGTTATATATATTAATAAGCATTGAAAAAAATACTTTAATTGGTTTACTTGCACTTATCATGATCAGAATTTTTTTTTTCAATAAAGTATTATACATGTGTGAAATGAATATATATGTTTTAATGTATTATTTAATAAATAATAAAAATAATTATTATATTAGTATTATCCGTTATTTACCCGCTACCGTTTCGTTATTCGAACAATTATAACGGGTAAGGGTAGGGTACGGGTAAGATAATTTATAGCGCGTAAGAGTAGGGTACAGGTAAGGACAATTTATAACGGGTACGGGTATGAAAATGCTTTCACCCGACTCTTACCGTACCCGTTGACACCCCTACCTGAGGGTACAATTAAGGTTGAACAGTCTAATTTATTCTCAGCCGGGTCAATGAAACGGTGCCTAACATAGATATAAGAGATCCATTTTGAAATTGGTACCAGAGTTAACGAACAACCTGAATTTTCTTAATTGCATCCTCAGGTAACCTGAGGGGATGCGGATTCAAATGGTTAGTTAGCACATAATAATATAATATACATAAAAAAGTTATTTTTATTATGTGTGGACCATAAAAATAGAAGGTTTTCCGGGCTCAAACCTCAAAGGCCTGTATTGATGGGCCTAGACAAAGGCCTTTTTCTACTTAATAGTTTATTGCAAGAGAAAAAGGCTTTATGCACGAATCAGCGTAAAGCATATTTGCTGAAACCCTCATTTTAATTCTGTAGTCGAACAATAAGAAATCGAGAGGTAAGGACTTGTTCTGTGAGCGCGGAGAAAAAAAAAGTGGAGATCATAGGAGAAAGCTGCGGGCAAAGGTAGGTTTTGTTTCCTGTTGGTGAATGGCAAGCGCTAAATTTGTAGATTTCGTGAAAAAAATGGTGGCAGATAAGTGCTCTGGATATTTATTAGATTTTAGAATTAATTTTCTAGTGATTTCACATGGAAGTGAGTGATTTCTACTGTATTTTTAGGGATTGGGATCAATTAAACTCTCGTGAAAGGATAAATCAGAGTGAAATCCCCAAAAGCATATGTTCCTATTTTAATAATTTTAATCCGTCTAGGTTCTCCTTTTGTTTATTCTTATGTACTTAGATATTGCACCACCTCTGTTTGATGAAATGCCAAACTGAGAAGAACCCCGTATTCTTCTTTATGCTGTGTGGTCAATGTGTACAGAGTAGTTTACATGTAGAGATTTTCTTTATCCCAACAACTCATCAATGCGTTGCCAATATTGAACTTTTTTGTATATTGTCACTAAACCACATCTTTTATTGTGACTATTTATTCATCTTTGAAGGGTTTTGCTCCACCATTATCTTTTGTGCGCAGGTTTCTTTTTGGGCTACTCTCATGCTTGATTTAATGCCCTAGTGAAAACAACCTTGGAATTCACCTTACCAACCATCGAAACAACTCCACATTCTTAGATAATCCAAGGGCCGCCTATAACTAACCACCTATTTAATAATGAACTTGCCAACCAATGACAAAGTTGAAAAAGATGGAGCATTCATGAACATGGATGTAGCATCGGGAACATACCAGTTTAAAGTTCAGTACTCCAGAACTACAACCTACAAGTACATCAGCTCTCCAATCTTCATAGTAAATGGTCATCAGTGCAAAATCCTTTACTTCCCTACATACTGTGAAGAGGCCGTAGGGCTAACTTTGAAAATGTGTCCCAAATCTGAGAAAGTAACTGCTTCTTTGACGTTCGGTCTGTTGGATAAGTGTGGCCGGCCTTCTTCTAAGGCATGCACAATTTATAAAATGTACAATTTTTATCCAGACGTTTGGGATAGTTGTGGTGTCCTACATTTCATAAATCAGTCCGAGCTGGAGTCGCACTTTGTAAGAGATGGTTGTTTCACACTTGTCTGCAGTGTGACTATCCTTAGTGAGTCCTTCAAGGAAGTTCCAAAGCGGTTTGTTAACGGCATCATGCCGTTTAGCATAGATGAACATTTTGTTCAGCTGTTGGATAGTAAGGAGACTGCTGATGTGAGATTTGTGGTGGAGGGGGAAATCTTCACTGCTCATAGATCGATACTTGCTGCCCGTTCGCTGGTATTCAATGCAGAGCTCTTTGGGCCAATGATCGAGAGCAAAACCGAGACCATAACTATTAAAGATATAAAGCCAGCAGTTTTCAAGGCCATGCTTCATTTTATCTACACTGACTCGCTCCCTGATATGTCCGATGACAATGTTCCACTGGTTATAATGACTCAGCATTTATTAGTAGCTGCTGACAGATATGCTTTGGATGGGTTGAAGATGTTGTGTGAAGTTAGTTTAATAAGGGATATCTCTTTGGATACAGCTGTAAGTACTTTAACAGTGGCTGAGGAGCTGGGCCTAGAAGATCTGAAGAATAAGTGCCTCTTTTTTGTTAGTGACCCAATAAACCTTATCCTGTTGTCAGTAACTGACGATTATGTGCAGTTGATGAGCCGTTATCCCTCCCTGTTGCAGAGGACAAGTCATCTGGTCAGAGAATTTGTGACTCGCAAACGTTTTTTGACAGTACCCGTATAGCCACTTTTGAGAGAGAAAAGGTAATTTTGTTGTTCAATTACATGTTTAAATTTCTGATTTGTAGTGTTCATATGTCATCCGGCTGTTATTTATATAAAATTTATGTTTTTGTTTGTCAAATAACTGGTTTGTTGTACATCACAAAATATTTACTTATATTATGTGAATAGCTGGTGTACAAGAAAACAGAAGAGCATTCTAATTAAAATTTAGTGTTAATCACATTGAAAATGATTTTTCATGTTATGATAGTTGAACAACCAATGAATCACATCTTTTCACAAGGAAAACATTAATTTATTTGAGATACATCATGCAATACCTACTCATAAAACTTTTGAAATTGTAGTTGTCACGCATTACATTTTAGTTTTGAATGTTCTCCATATGTACTCTGCTTTTCCAGAAGCTTATTATTTGATTTATTACAACAGTTGGAGAGATTAATTTAAGTAAGATGTGTTATCTTAAAAGGCAATATTGTATTAGTAAAGCTTAGTCTACACAAAGGGCGACAGTAATCCCCTATTCTATGTTTGAAGTGATATAACTTGGATTTTATTTTGTTTATAGGGAATCTAGGGATACTCATTGGGGGAATGTTGCTGTCAAAACTGTATCCACATTAGAGTTGTTTAGCGTTTTTCTTTCATTACCTTTGATGTGCTCTTCTAGTTAGACCACCTTATTCCTACCTTTTTTGTATGATCCTTAATAAAGTTCAGAACTGTATTCCTCCATCAAGTCAAATTTTGAGGATTCTAACTCATAACTATAAATTGATGTTAAGGTTTAAATATATATATTGTATGCTGGCACTGTGTGTCAATGGAATTATATTCTAATATTTAGTTTTATTTTATGTTGAAATTCTTTTCCTGTGTTACTTTTTTCATATTGAAGAAGCTTGCTTCTCTTCAATAATCCACCACCTGCCCCCACTCACACATACACCCAAATATCCTAGGAACATATTGTTTTTCTCTTGTTGTGTTTGTGTGTGTTTGTTTTGAAACAATTCATGATTATCGAGATCCAAGGATATATAATGTACATTTTGCTCACATGATATACCATAATGGTAAGATAAGGAATCAAGATTTCAGACTTTGGGCATTTCTTTTGGTGATATAAATACCAATGAGAGCTGAGACCGAACAAAGCCAGGTTGAGTTTACCTGAGATGTACCTGAAAAAAAGGTTGACTGCAGTCACCATACCGGTTTTCTCATCGCATGCAACGCCATGTCATATGAAATCCCATGAATGGAGTTCACAGGTGTAGAAACCTTACTTGAGTTGAATCAAGGCATGTCGTTGTTGAAGGCACTGGGCTTGCGTTGTTTTGATTCTATAGTCTATCTATATATGTATGGAGTGAAAATTGCAAAATTAAGAACTTAAAAATAACAAAGTGCAAAATTAATTGAACGGACCCACGAGGAAAAAATAGTTTGCCAGTCTGAAAAAAAAAATATGATTCACATGGTCCAATGTCAAAATAATTTGCCAGTCTTATTTCTTACACTATAATATTATATCTTTGTTCTGCAATCTTAATTTGCTATTTATTAGTAGTTAATGTGGGGTCATGCGCTGGTCCCCAAAATAAACAAATAAATAAATAAAAGGTTTTTGAAAGTAATATTCTTTTGCCCCATATGATTTTTGTCTTACAATATTTTATGAGAAAGAAATTGACATATTTTATATGAGTAGCTTGCGAGTCTTCTCCATCACTAAACTAAATTGATCAAAATTATCTCCTCGCCTAATTATCTATTATTTGTTATCATTAGTATAAAAAAAACAGAAGACGATTGAATGCAGTACTTATTTTTATAATATATATCTAGGCCTATACTTACATAATGGTCAAGTCTAAGCTGTCTTAATTAAACACTTTTAACGCTAAATTCATTTTCGTGGAAATAATTATTTTTAATGTTAATTTGGTGCGGTGGTAAATCACCTTTAGTTTGCTTTAGTTGAAAAGGAAATAAAGTTAAATAAACTAATGATTCGGTTTTTTAAACATTAGTCACATAAAATGTCATCAGCAAACAAATTTAAGAAAGCGGGGCCCTAATTTTTAACTTTGATTGAGCAAAAAATAAGTTATTGCTATTTAATCAGTCGGATGATTTAATAGATTTGTCAAAGATGTTAAGAACTTAAGATTATCAATGAAATAAGTATGATGCTGTTAGAAAATAAACTAAAAAATGCCTATGAAATATTACATAATAGGGAGAATTTCTAGTGTGCCCATGTAAACTTTCAAAATAGCCAATTTTCCCATGAAAACAATATAATATCCAACATCCCTACCAAAATTTGATATTGTTTCATCTATCCCTACCAAAATCAGAATTCTTGATCAGAATATCCTTAGTTATTAATTTATATTATAATATTTAAAATATTTTGGAATCCAACAATATTAGACGTCGGGTACTGAATCTAACAGAGGATGACCTCAATGGAAAGCGTCTCCATTCCAAGTTTGCAACCCATGGAATCAATTTAATTTGTGTTGGAGGAGAGAAGTAGAGAAGAAGAGAAGGGTATACTTGTCATTTAAAATTTTAAAATAATTACATAAATGGTTAAATAAATGAAAAGAGTGATAAAACAATATTAAGTTTTGATGGGAGATATTAAATATTATGTTGTTTTTATGGAAAATTAGCTATTTTGAAAGTTTACATGGGCACACTAGAAATTCCCCCAAAATAATAATGTAGCGAGAAGAAAATAAAGTACAAACTTTGGGTAGTCTATTGGAAGCTGTACAAGTACAACATTAAATTTCCAGGGGAAAGTCAAGAGGAAGAGAAAAAAAAATATAAACTGGATTATTTATGTTTTCTTATTAGAAATAAGAGTAGAATTAGAGTGTTCTTAAGTTTATCGAGTTTTTTGTAAGTTTAACTTTAAAATTTATTAGATTGATTTCAAATGACGAAATTAAATTATTAAATTTGATCTACTTCACAAGTGATGTATTTACATATCAAATTTATATTTTTTTAAATAATTTAGTATAAAGTCAAGCAGTAGAAAACATAACAAATGTGTAACACATAATGCTTAATATATTATATTACCTGTAAAATTTCCTCCACATAAATACACTTGAAATCATAAATGTAGCATTGTCTATATAATAATGCATAATTTTCTATTTCAGTATAAAGTAATTGTCATGTAATTGGCTAGTGGTCAAATGAAATCTAAATTTTCAATTGCAATTATTTGAGTAACGGAGGAAATTGATGGCAGCAAGGCAGTATTTAATTTATAACATGATAAATGGATTAGTTAAATGGGCTACTCACTTGAGGTTCTAGTATGGTCACATCAAAGGCTAAAGTATCACTGTGATCTATTTATTAATTATTGTCAGTATACCCAGTTCTAGCCAAAATTATATATGCTAATTATACAATTGTCAGTATACCAAGTTTGCAATGCATACAATATTTCTTACTATTTACTAATTCTCTATATCAATGTCTCAAATGAAAATTGTATAAGCAATATAATTTTGGGAGAATTCGGAACACAAATGAAAGAAATTGTCAAAGGATAATATGGTCATCGTAAACTAGGTATTTGCTATTTCTCCATATTAATGTCCCAAATGAAAATTAAATAAGAAAATATAATTATAGGAGAATTAGGAACACAAATGATATAAACAATTGTAACATCTTGAAAATTGAGATATTATTATTGACTAGTACGTACTGTGCCCGTGTGTTGCTGGACATTATATATAAGAGAAAAAAAAATCTCACACAAAATGACATATTTTGTAAAACAAATTAGTCTAAAAAACATATTAAATGACATATATGTTATTTTATCTTTTGACATATAAAAAGATCTCATACAAAATAACATATTAAATGACAAATAATATTCCTTAAATGATATAAAAAAAATGGAAAGAAATGAAGACATGACCAATCAATTATCAATCAAATAAAAAAATTCTTAAATGGCATTTAAAAAATGGAAAGAAACAAAACCAATAGAAAGATGATACAATTTTTATGTAGCGAGTACGTGTCTAAATAAATTTAGACTCCAACACGTAAAAGAACATAAAAAAGATGCATAGAATCAGAATATTTGATCGGAAAGCTGATATTCAATCCGAAATTTCATCTTTTAATCAAAGCCATTGGCGAATCAGGACGTCTATGTACTTAATATAAGAATGAAAATGCTTTTACAAGGTTTTTTCGTAATAAAGAAAATTGTAGGTCATTTGGTAAAAGATATTATTTGTAATAATAAAAACTTTATAGTGCCTCTTAAAAAAAATTGTTTAATGTTGATAATGACCGTACTCAAATACTGATTTGCATATTACAATGTCCAATACGGAAGTTTATTATAAATGATAATATGTAAGTTTATATTGAACAAAATGCATAACAAAAATGGCTATGTTAAGTAAAGAAGGCACTGGAACAAATTTCCTTTGATGTCTATCTGATTTGTTTCCCACTTCAATTTTCACCCTTGATTTTTCTCTCTTTGCTGTTTATTCTTCATCCATTCCTCTCCTATATCCTCTTGTTTTGGAAATATATATTCTGAACAAATATAATTGTTAATAATAAAAGGAATGAAATATTGGAAATTTTATTTTTGTTTGATATTCTAAATTATATATTTGGCCAACTTTATTTTTATTTTTGTTTATCCTCTAAATCATTAATTTGCCCATATATATTTCCATTTTAAAACTTTGAAAAGAAAAAAAAAAAAAAAAGCAGCGTGGCACATGGCCGGCATAACCCCCCTTTTAATCTCTGTTTCTCTCTGTATGTCTTTCATTATCTCTTGGAGAATGAAAAACCAAACAAAAAACAGAGAGAGAAATAAAGTTGGGAAACAAATATAAAAGAGAAATATTTTGATAAAAATTGTGATATCGATTATCATTCAATTGTATACCAGATTCGAATTCCAACTACATTGCAATTTGATTTGAAATTCCGAATATCTCCATATCAGGTAACCGAACTTCTCTATAATACGTGTTTTTAATTTGTATGGTTGAATTTGAGTTTTGATATTGAGTATTGGATTATGATGACACATTTAATTAGATAGCAGTTCTGAGATTGGATTTGATTTGTGATGTGATGGGATTGTGTATTGTGGAAATATGGGATTCGCCTATAGCAGGGTTTCAACTGTGTGAATTAATCTGTGTGACTTGTTTATGGATAACCTAAATCCAGGAGTTATCGCTAGTTAAATATGCAAGCATAATTTGATATGCATTTGTGTCAATTAATTCGGTATATATGTTCGAATGGTTGTTAAATTAAGTCAATTGTAGATAGCTGCATCGTTAAATAACTGATAACTGAGCTTTATATATGGCTCCATTATATTATTATTATCATCATCTTTTTTTTACAACTTAGATTAACGAGCAAAACAAAAGTGCAAAGATGATGTTATACTAACGCTCTAGAGGTTCAAAATCCGGGCTGTGACTATAATCAAATTAATTTTTTTTTTTTTTAGTTTTCTAATCTTATGTTTCAAAAATGGAAGTAGGAATACTATTTTTGGGATTAATTTTGTTTAGTGGAGGGCAGACAAGAATTTATTTTATTCTTAAAATTCTAGAATAAATTTCTTATTCTGTCTCCTAGCTACCACATGAAATAGTACACACAAGAGAAAAATAACTTTTTTTTATGTATAGCTTGTGCTAACTAACATTTAGCATTGTTTTCAGATTCTATCATATAATAATAAAAGTAGTTGAGTAGAAATAAGGTGTTCTTAAGTTCACAAAACCTCTTTGTGAACTTAACTAAAAACTTTATCCGATTGACTTCAAACGATGCATCTAAACCGTTGAAACTGATCTATTCATAAGTGATGCGTTTATATGTCAAAATTAAATTTTTTTTAACTAATTTAGTATGAAGTCAAGCTGTCACAAAAAGATAATTTATAAGTTAATTTTAATGAGTTCATTTTTCAATATTTTTTGATCGCTTGACTTTATACTAAACTAATTCGAAAAATTATAAATTTGACATGTAAATGCATCACTCGTGAAGTAGAACGGTTTCAACGGTTTTGATATGTCATTTGAAGTCAATCTGATAGGTTTTTGAGTTAAGCTCACAAAGAGGCTTGGTGAGCTTAAGAACACCTTAGTTCTAGTCAAAGTAGTTCCCTTCTATTGGCGATATGTGTTAACTAACATTTAGCATTGTTTTTAGATTCTGCCAAAATAATAATTAAACTATAAATAACATGTATCAAATGCTCTTCTAAATCTAGTTAATTTTAAGTCGGATTTCTCATCTTAAGGTTGAGACCCTCTCATCATTCTAATTAATTTTGTTCTCCTGAGGTGCGCTGCTAAGGTAGGTTTTGTTTTCTATTGGCGAATTACAAGAGCTAATTTGTAGATTTCATGAACCAAAAATGGGAGCAGGTAAGTGCTTTGGACATTAGATATTTGTTGAATTAGTTTTCTAGTTAACACATATGGTAGTGATTTATTTCTATTGTGTTTTTAGTGACTGGGATCAATTAAGCCCTCTTGAAAAGATTACGTAGATATGGCACCACCTTCTGTTTGATGAAATGCCAAAATGAGAAGAACCCCGTATTCTTCTTTTATGTTGTCTGGTCTATGTGTATGGAGTGATTTACATGGAGATGCTCTTTAATTTCCTCTTTATTTCAACACCTAATATCAATGCGTTGCCAATTTTGAACTTCTTGTATTTTGTCCCTACACCACATCCCCAATTTGTACTAAATTATTCATATTTGATATTTTTCTACTCAATCTTTGGCTTTTTTCGGATTATTTTTCCCTTTATCTGAAGGTTTTCATACCACCATTATCTATTGTGTGCAGGTTTTTATTTGGGCTAATCTCATGCTTGATCAATCGCCCAAGTGATAAAAAACTTGGAATTCGAGTTACCAACAATTGAAACAACTCCATATATATTCTTACATGATCCAAGAACCAACTAACCGACAACTTAATGATGAATTTGCCAAACAATGACAACTCCAACAAATATGCAGCATTCATGAATATGGAGGTAGCATCCGGAACATACCAGTTTAAAGTTCAGTACTCCAGAACTACAATGTACAAGTACATCTGGTCTCCCATTTTTGAAGTGAATGATCATGAATTCAAAATCATTTACTTCCCTCCACGCTCTGATGGGGACATAGAGCTATGCATGGAAATGCGTACCAAATCTGAGGAAGTGACTATTTTTACAACGTTCGGCCTGTTGGATAAGGGTGGCCAGCCTTCTTCTAAGGCATGCAAAAGAGTTAAAATTATCCCCTTTGACACAGACTCTTGGTGTCATTGTGTTATCCCACATTTCACGGAACGGTCGGAGCTGGAGGCGCACTTTGTAAGAGATGGTTGTTTCACACTGGTCTGCAGTATAACAATCCTCGACAAATTCTACAAGGAAGTGCCGAAGCGGTTTGTTAACGGCATCATGCCGTTTAGCATAGATGAACATTTTGTTCAGTTGTTGAATAGGAAGGAGACTGCTGATGTGAGATTTGAGGTGGAGGGGGAAATCTTCGCTGCTCATAGATCGATACTCGCTGCCCGTTCGCCGGTGTTCAATGCAGGGCTCTTCGGGCCATTGGCCCAGAGCAAAACCGAGACGATAACAATTAAAGATATAAAGCCAGCAGTTTTCAAGGCCATGCTCCATTTCATATACACTGACTCACTCCCTGATATGTCCGATGATAATATCCCACTTGTTACAATGACTCAGCATTTATTAGTAGCTGCTGACAAATATGCATTGGATGGGTTGAAAATGTTGTGTGAAGATAGTTTAATGAGGGATATCTCAATGGATACATCGGTAAGTACCTTAGCGGTGGCGGAGGAGCTGGACCTAGAAGGTCTTAAGGATAAGTGCATCTCTTTTGTTAGTGACCCAGAAAACCTTGTTCGGTTGTCGGTAACTGCTGAGTATGTGCAGTTGATGGTCCGTTATCCGTCCCTGTTGGAAGAGATTGGTCATTCGGCACAGGCTTATTGGTGATTTGCCAACCTTTTCCCAAACATCAAGTATCCAATTAGCTACTTTTCTGAGAGAAGGTAATTTTTCTGTTCAGTTGCATTTTTAAATTTCTGATTTGTAGCATTTGTACGTCATCCTATTGTTATTTATTTAAATTTTTATGTTTTTGTTTAATAACTGGTTTGGTATATAACACCATATTTTATTGTATTGCTCTGAATAGCTGGTGCACAACAAAAGAGCCGACATTTTAATTAAAATTTAGTGTTAATCACATTAAAAATAAATTTTCATGATATGAATGTTAAACAACCAGAGAATCAACATCATTTACACAAGCTAAAGATTAATTAATATGAGATACATCATGCAAACGTACTCAATAGAACTTTTGAAATAATTTGGTACAATACATTTTACTTTTGAATGTTCTCCATATATTATCTTTAAAGCTTGTTATTTAATTTATCACAATAGCTGGAGAGAATAGACCATTTTGAGTTAAGATGTATTATCTTTAAAGCTTATTATTTAATTTCTTTTAAAGCATAGTCTGATGCAAGGGGCAACAGTAATACCCTATTCTCTGTTTGAAGTGAGTTTTTGTTTGTTTATAGGAATCCGGTGATGCTCATTGTCTCTTGGAATGTTGTTGTCGAAGCGGGATCTACGTTAAGAGTTGATTCCCTACTCTCCATAATATACCTAGCTTTCCTCAAGTTCATAATTAATCCAATTATTACAAAATTTTGATTCCCTGCTTCTACTTATCATTTGTGCATTGTGTTGTGTAGTCATGAACTAGTGACCATGTTGTGTACCTCCTGATTTCTTCTTAATATTAATTTGCTACTTTGATCTGTTACATGAATGAATGCAGAGCATTACGTTGTTCTTATTTTAGAGAGACAATTACATTTAGGGAAGCTAAATACTGTACCATAAAAGATTTGTCTGATGGAAGTAAAATACAAGTATGGGGCCGACCATGCATGGGTACCAGGATGGCAACTGATGACATGTCAACAGGAGGAACTGAAAGGCATGAGGGAAGTAGGACTATGGATGTTTGTTGAGATCTAAACATATATATGATTCATATTTGCCTACATAAACTTTTGAGTTATACAAGTTCTAAAAAAAAAAATCAAGGTTTCAGACTATGAGCATTTTTTTTAATCAAACTAATATCAATAGTTTATTGGGCTCATTCGTCTATTTTCTGTAATGATAAACTTAGAGAACCTCTCTTGCTCTATTTTTTTTAATTGAGAAATGTGAAATTTCAAATCAAATAACAAATTGGCTTACTTTCCATGTTATGTTGTATTTTTAAGTTTATGATTTGTGTGTACGTCAACATGCTTTGATATTTTCATAGTTTATAATGAGGTCCTGCGGTAAAATTCTTTAAAGTTCATGTTTCTTTTTATAACTGGTTGGTACATAGCACCGTAATTTTTATTAATAGGAATTTAAATAAAAAAAATATCAACAATGAGGAATAGTTTTGTTGGATTTTGAAAAATAGGAAAAACGTTATGATTTGTAACGTCCAGGGCACTGTAGTTGGACGTTATAAACCATAACGTTCAGTTAATCTGATTGCTAATGATCTCTAATTAACAAAAACACTGTAGCTGGACATTATGATCTATAATGTCCGGCTACAGTGATTTTTTTTTTTTAAATCGCAAACTGAAGCAAGCAAAAAAAAAAAAAAATACTGTAGCTGGACGTTATGGACCATAATATCCAACTATAGTGTTTTTTGTTAATTAGAGATCATTAGCGATTAGATTAACTGAACGTTATCGATCATAACGTCCAGCTACAGTGCCCTGGACTTTACAAACCATAATGTTTTTTCAAAATCCAACAAGACTATTCCTCATTGTTGATAGTTTTAATTTAAATTCCTATTAATAAAAATTTCGGTACATAGCACGGAGTTTTTAATTTTTGTTCTCTGAATATATGTCATACAAGAAGGGGATAGATGTGTTGGAACTTAAATTATAAAAAGAAAAATTTACATCAATACATTTTCTTAAAATCTCCATTTCTTATATTTGTACACTTGAGGACTAAGTAAAAATAATCATATTTAATTAATTCATCTCCAGTGAAAGAAACCCATTTTATTTTATATAAATTCGAATCCTTTCTCCGGAGAAGAAAAGAAATAGGAAAAAAACAATAATATATAGTTTACAGATTATATTGTACTAAAACTTTGACTTGATCAAGGAACACAGGTAATATCTGATTAAGCTAATGTACCAGTTTTAAATTTTAATCATACAAAAATTGTTGGAATAAATAAAACATTCAAAAATTCAGGGCATGCAGTACCAGTTCTCCAACGTACCAGTTCTGATCAAGAAACACAATTCTGAACTTCGAGTAACATCTAATCCAGATCATGAACCATTTTTTATCATACAAAAAAAGATAAAAATAAGGAGGTATAAAAAGAAAAGGACACCAAAGGGGAAAGCAAGGTGCTAAACAACTCTAACATAAATCCACCTCCGACATAAACATTCCAAAAGACAATGAGCACCCTTAGATACCCTATAAACAAAATAAAATTCAAATTAAATCACTTCAAACAGAGAATAATCGTTTATTATTAAATAATAAGCTTTACATGTAACACATCTTCACTCAAAATGGTTCTAGAAAAGTTTCTAGAAAAGCAGAGTATATATGGAGAACATTCAAAACTAAAATGTATTGTACCACAACAATTCAAAAGTTTCTTGATTATGTTGCATGATGTATCTCAAATAAATTAATGTTTTCCTCGTGAAAAAGATGTGATTCTTTGGTTGTTCAACTTTCATAACATGAAATTTTAGAATGCTCTTATGGTTTCTTGCACACCAGCTATTCAGAGAAATATAAATAAAAATTTTGTGCGATACACCAAACTAGTTATTTAACAAACAGAAACATAAATTTTACAGAAATAACAGCGGGATGACATATGACTACTACAAATCAGAAACTTAAAAATGTAACTGAACAGAAAAATTACCTTTTCTATCTCAGAAGTGGCTATATGAGTACTGTAAAAAGACTTAAAAAGGATTGCGAGTCACAAATTTTGTAAACCCATTACTAATCTCCTCCAATAGGGAGGGATAACGGACCATCAACTGCACATAATCATGCTTTAATGACAACAGGACAAGGTGTTTCGGCTCACAAACAAAATAGAGGCACTTATTCTTCAGATCTTCTAGGCCCAGCTCCTCTGCCAGAGATAAGGTACTTACAGCCGTATCCATAGTAATATCCCTCATTAACCTATCTTCACACAACATCTTCAACCCAACCAACGCATATTTGTAAGCAGCTACTAATAAATGCCGAGTCATTGTAACAAGTGGGACATTGTCATCAGACATATCAGGGAGTGAATCAGTGTAGATGAAATGGAGCATGGCCTTGAAAACGGCTGGCCTTATATCTTTAATAGTAATGATCTCAGTTTTGCTCTCAGCCATTGGCCCGAAGAGCTTTGCATTGAATACTGGTGAACGGACAGCGAGTATTGATCTATGAGCAGTGAAGATTTCACCCTCAACCTCAAATCTCACATCAGAAGTCTCCTTCGTATCCAACAACTGAACAAATTGTTCGTCTATGCTAAACGGCATGATGCCATTAACAAAACGTTTTGGCACTTCCTTGTAGGAATCGTTAAGGATTGTCACGCTAAAAACAACTGTAAAACAACCATCTCTTACAAAGTGTGCCTCCAGCTCAGACTTTTCTATGAAATGTGTGATACCACAATAATCCCTATAGTATGGATCACAAAAGGTCACAATGTCAATAGTTTTGTAAGCCTTAAGACAAGGCCGGCCATATTTATCCAACAGGGCGACCGCTAAAGAAACAGTCATTTTCTCAGATTTGGTACACATTTCCAACGATAGCCCTATGTCCCCTCCAGAGCCTGGAGGGAAGTAAAGGATTTTGAACCCATGACCATTCACTCTGAAGATGGGAGAGGTGATCAAATTATCTTCAGGGAAGTTTTGAGCTTTGGAGTACTGAACTTTAAACTGGAATGTTCCCGATGCTACCTCCATGTTTATGAATGTTGCATCTTTATTGGAGTCGTTATTCTTTGGCAAATTCATTATAAAGTAGTCCGTTAGTTATTGGTGGCTCTCTTGGTAAAGTGAATTCCAAGGTTTTTTTCACGTGGGCTTTTGATCAAAGGTGAGATTAGCCCAAATAGAAACCTGCACACAATAGATAATTGTGGTATAAAAACCTTCAGATAAAGGGAAAAATATCAATGATGAATAATTTAGTCAAAATTAGGGGTGTGGTTTAGGAACAAAATACAAAAAGTTCAAAATTGGCAATGCATTGATACGAGTTTGTTTGGATAAAGAGGAAATTAAACATCATTTCCATGTGTAAACCACTATGTACACATTGATCAGACAGCAAAAAGAAGAATACGGGGTTGTTCTCAGTTTTGTCATTTCATCAAACAGAAAGGTGGTGCCATATCTATATAATCCTTTCCCGAAAGTTTAATTGATCTCAATCACTCACTTCCATATGAAATTACTAGAAAATTAATTCTACAATTATTTAATGACCAAAGAACTTAACTGCCCTAATTATTTTTCATGAAATCTACAAATTTTAGTGCTTGCCATTCGCCAACAGAAAACAAAACATACCTTAGCAGCTCACCTTTCTCCTATGATCTCCACTTAGTGTTGTAGCAAATATGCTTTGCGCTGATTCATGCATAAATCTTCGAAACTAGAAAGTAAAACTGAACGTAGAAAAAGAATTACCTGTAGAATGCTTATTATAGTAGAATGGTCAACTTTGATATAAGAGAGACGATTTAAAATTAACTAACTAGATTTAGAAGAGCATTTTGATGCCTGTTATTTATAGTAGCTAATTATGTTATTTATAGTATTTAATTATTATTTTTAGTTGAGAAAGCGTTCAATATATAGTAAGAGATATCATCGTTGGTTTGGTGTAATTTTGAAAAAAAAAATTAAAAAAAGGGTCTGAAACTTTTTTTGTTATATGATATAACATAAAAACAATGCAAAATGTTATTTAGCACATGCCATACATAACAAAGTTATTTTATTATATGTGTACTATTTTAAGTAGTAGGAGAGCAGGGGCTGAACTAGAATTTGAATATAGGGAGGGCTAAATATTATTTTTGTTTAATAAAAATATAAAATTTATATAAAATTTATATAACACAAGATAACACAAGATAATAAGATTTTTCACTATTTGATTTCATATATAAAAAGATACAATAGATAACTAATACTAACAAAGTATGAACTAGAATCTCTTTGACATAATTTTATCTGTGTACAAATTACAGACAAAACAAAAATCATCTTAATGGTGTAAGAAATAAATTGTATTTGGTGGACTGATATAGTCTGTTAATTAAGAGACTGAACACGGCCAATTAATAAAATATTACAAATAATTATTCTTTCAGGTTAATTCTATATAAATTAAAAAAAGTTAAAGAGTATATTTATCTAACTTGTATAAGAATTATAAATTACAATTTCGTTGGACACTTTGTTTTTCTATGTTTTCTTCTAAACTTCGGAACCGAATCTCCTACCCTCTGTGGGTAGGAAATTTCTGCCTCTAAAGTCACTGACACGTAGATCCGAGGTGAGTTTTGAGACAAAATTATATTCACTGATGATTCGGAAACCGAAGCGCCTATATGGAAATGTAAAGGCAAGATCCGCATATTTGATTTCTTAACTTTACAAATTTATTATATTATATAAGGGGGCTAATACATCTTGGTAAGCAATTTTTGAAATCTGATTTGGCACCCCCTGGCATGAACAAGAAAGTGTTTTAGAATTCTGAGAATAAGAACTTTTTCTTGTCTGCCCCTCAACTAAACAAAGTTAATTCTAAAAAAAGCATTCCTACTTATTATTGAAACATAAACTTAGAAAACCAAAAATAATATTCTATAAATTTGATTATTTTCTTATTTTCTTTTAATTGTGTTCCAAATTCTCCTATAATTATATTTGCGTATTTCATTAATTTTCATTTGAGACATTAATATGGAGAATTAGCTAATACCCAGTTTACAATGCCCATATTAGCTTTTGATTACTACTTTCATTTGTGTTCCTAATTCTCCATAATTATATTTGCTAATTATTTAATTTTCATTTGAGACAGTGCTACGGAGAATTACTAAATAAAGGGTCCATCTAAGTAAATTGAAAGTTGTTGACACTTGTTTTAGTAACATAGGATTCGGCAAACCGCATGAATCATCGGTTAATTATTTATCTATTTATAAATAAATATTTTGGTATTTTTAACAAGAGTAGCGTTAAAATATTGTTTCCGTGCTCCATTCATACTCCACATCTTACAAAGTTCAAATAGACAATCCGAACTACTAAACATGATGATCTCCATATTAAAATGTAATTAGAAACTAAATTTTATATTTTTTGTTTACTATTTTTTTAGATAGGTACAAAATTACTGTTTTTTCTTTTTTCAAAATAGTAATTTTGTACTTGTCGACAATCCGAAATAAGTTCAAAGAGAATGAGAATGGATTCACTCAAATTTTGAGAAAACTTTGCTTAGCCGTAGAAATGAGATTCAGATGACCAAATTAATGCACAAGCACGTTCCCTTTTCGCTGCTAATTACATAACATTTAAAGACCAAAGAATTTACTGGTTGAATTGGATTTAACTGTGCTCGTGCAGCAGCCTCCGCATATACTAGGCGCTCAATCAGAAGCTTCAGAGAGCATCTTGCAAATGCGAATTCACATCACCTCAGGTTACCTGACTCAAGCAAATTATGATCGGACGGCCCATTTAACATGGCACGAATCTCAAAACAGACACCCTAAAGTCTCAATAGGCACCGAATTGAGTTTGGCCCAGCTCGAATTAATCTGGGCCGGCCGTTGCAATTTGCTTGAGTCAGGTACCTGGGAGGATATCTGTCCTGCAAATGCTGCCTAATCAGCATTACATTGATCACATTTGCATTGCAGTGAAAATTTCATGCCAATAATAGATGGCAGTAAGTGAAATTAATAGTTAGAGAGTGATTGTCGTAAACAATTGGAAGTTAAGGAAAGAAAGGTAATTGCACAAAAACTAACAAGAAGTTAATAATTTTTGACAGCAGTAAAAAATAACTCATTTTTTTTTAAATATAGCAATTAAATATGCATATCAGACACATGGAAAATGATAAAACAATATAAAGTTTGTCGTTCATCAAATGATTTATATTTTATAATGGTCCATACTTAAAATTGTCAATTTACAATGAATGATATTCAAATTGCACAAAATTTAATACACAACTAACTTGTAAGAAAAATGAAAATAAAAAAGAAATTGTTTGATTTGAGAAAATAATATTAAGGTTGTCAATTTAGTCCATTGTTACTGAAAATAGGAGTATGTCAGTACCACCGAATGCCATTTAAGTCATTCAAACAATATCCATAATGAATTCAGTTAAAAATAATTAGCTAAGGAAATATATGTATCCTGTGTATCCATACAACAGCCTCATGGAACCGGTATCAACCCCAGAAATTTATAAGCTTCTACTTTCTTAACCCAAGCACCTCATAAAGAAATGCAGCAGTAATCATACAGATCTACCACAGTTGCCAACAGTACTACATCACCAAAATCAGAAAATTAAAAATTTAAATGAACAGAAAAATTACTCCTCACAAGAGTAGCCAATTGGATATGTGTGGGAAAAGGTTTGCAAATCACCAGTAAGCCTGTGCCGTATTACTAATCTCCTGCAATAGGGAGGGATAACGGACCATCAACTGCACATAATCATCAGTTACCGACAACCGAACAAGGTTTTTTGGGTCACCAACAAAAGTGATGCATTTATTCTTAAGATCATATAGGTCCAGCTCCTCCGCCAGCGTTAAGATACTTAAAGCGGTATCCATAGTGATATCCCTCATTAACCTATCTTCACACAACATCATCAACCCATCCAATGCATATCTGTCAGCAGCTACCAATAAATGTTGAGTCATTGTAACGAGTGGAATATTTTCATCAGACATATCAGCAAGCGAGTCAGAGTAGATGAAATGGAGCATGGCCTTGAAAACTGCTGGCTTTATATCTTTGATAGTTATGGTCTCGGTTTTACTCTCAGCCATCGGTCCAAAGAGCTCTGCATTGAATACCGGTGACCGGGCAGCGAGCACCAATCTATGAGCCGTGAAAATTCCCCCCTCCACCTCAAATCTCACATCAGCAGTCTCCTTCCTATCCAACAACTGAACAAAATGTTCGTCTATGCTAAACGGCATGATGCCGTTAACAAACCGCTTCGGCACTTCCTTGTAGAACTCATTGAGGATCGTTATACTGCAGACAAGTGTGAAACAACCATCTCTTACAAAGTGCGCCTCCAGGTCGGACCGTTTCATGAAATCTGGGATATCACATTCATTCCAACCTTCTGGATCAAAGGTGATCATTTTTTCACTTCTGCATGCCTTGGAAGAAGGCCGGCCATACTTATCCAACAGGCCGAACGTGTAAGAGAAAGTCAGATTCCCACATTTGCAGTGCCTTGCCAACGTTAGCCCTATAGTCTCTTCAGAGCCTGGAGGGTAGTAAAGAATTCTGAACTCATGACCATTCACTTTGAAGATGGGAGAGGTGATGAAATTATCATCAGGGAAGTTTTGAGTTTTGGAGTACTGAACTTTAAACTGGTATGTTCCCGATGCTACCTCCATGTTCATGAATGCTGCATCTTTGTCAGAGTTATTGTCTGGCAAGTTCATTATTAAATAGTTGGTTAGTTAAAGGCAGTTCTTGGTTTATCAAAGAATGAGGAGTTGTTTCAATGGTTGGTAAGGTGAATTCCAAGGTTGTTTTCACTGGGACATTTCATCAAGCAGGAGAGTAGCCCAAATAGAAACCTGCACACAAAAGATAATGGTGGTATCAAAGCCTTCAGATAAAGTGAAAAATACTCCCAAAAAATCCAAAGATGGAGGGGAAAATATCAAAGATGAATAATTTAGTCAAAATAGGCATGTGGTTTAGGGTCAAAATACAAAAAAGTTCAAAATTGACAACGCATTGATACGAGTTGTTCAGATAGAGAGGTAAAAATCATCCTGTACACATTAGCCACACAGCACAAAGAAGAATACGGTGTTCTTCTCAGTTTGGCATTTCATCAAACAGAAGGTGGTGCCATTTCTAGGTACATATAAGAATAAACAAAGGAGAACTTAAACGGATTAAAATTATCAAATAGGGAAATACACTTTTAGGAATTTCACTCTGATTGATCATTTCACGAGAGTTTAACTGGGATAAATCACACACTTCCATGTGAAATAAAAAGAAAACTAATTCTACAATTTCAATATATCCAAAACACAAAACACTTGCTATTAGCCAGTAGGAAACGAAACCTACCTTTGCGGCGCATCTTCCTCCTAAGATCTCCTCTCTTTTTCTCCGCGCTCACAGAACGATTCCTCGTTTCACTATTTATTATTGTTCCAGAACAGAAACTAAAATGCCTTTTTCTCTTGCAATTAAAAAGGCCTTTGTCTTGGCCCATTGTTACAGGCCTTTGAGGTTTGAGCCCATAAGACCTTCTATAATTTTCATTTGACTATACTTGTATGTTGTATCACTGAGCTCTATGGCTCCAAATGTACATAGCGTATCCTTGGATCTTATCAAGCATTAATTGCTTCCAAACCAACACATACAAATAACAAGAGCAAAACACCATGGTCTGAGGATATTTGCGTGTAATTAGGACTGGCGACAGGTGGTGGATAATTTCAAAGGATATATGAATATATGATATAATATAACATGGTGTTTTTTAAATGCCTTGTGCTACCTTTCCTCGGAAAATTATTTTAGACAAGGGAAGCTGAATCAACAATAAGAGAATTAGAATAGAAGACGAATTTATAAAATTTCATAATTCTCAAATAAAATTAAAAAAAAGTTGAGAATTGTTTGCTGTAAACTTTTCACGATGTTTGAAATGAAATAGGTGAGGTAATATTGCAACAAATCAAGAGCAAGATATTGTTACTCTCACTAGGCCCATTATTACAGACAATAGAGAAATGAGCCCAACAAACCATCCATATTTATTTGAATCAAAATATGTTTGTAGAACTCATATATATAGCAGGCAAATATTCATTTGGATCTCATCAATAGTACAATATTTAACTTCCTTATTTATTATTCTCACTGTCCAAAAGCACAATGTAATGCTCTGGATTCATTCATGTAATCATGTAACACAACATAACGCACAAAAGATAAGAAGAAGCATGGAATCAAATTGATACTTTAACTTACCCTTCTGGTATTTATATCACATATTTGTGTGTATATGAGAGTGGGAGTTGGTGGTGGATTATTTGGGAAAGAAGTCCTTAAATTATTGAAGAGAAGGATGCTTCTTCAACATAAAAAAAGTGGCATAAGAAAAGAATTTCAACATAAGATAATAAAATTTAGGATGAAATTCCAATAAAACGCAGCGCCAGCATACAATATATGTAAAGCCTAACATCAAGAAACACAGTTCTGAACTTCAAGTAACACTGTTCTTTGCCAAACCCTAAGTCACGATCCCGGAACCCGCGGGCCAATTTTGACCCGTTTAGAAGTTGCCTAGAAGGAGAGACGGGCTGTGCGATCAGAACGGAAGGGGTCGCGGGCAGGAAATTATTCAAGGGTGTCCCTGCGGTCGGGACGCACGCTTAATGAACTGATCAGAGCCGTTAGGGGAGCACTGACGATGCAAGTTGGGACCCGCTTGATAGTACACGAGAGGACCGACGCAGATGGAACTGGAGAGGATGACTAAGCTTATCCATTTGCGACGTATTAACCTATTTCTCGGATATAGCAGCTGATGTGGCGTTCGTAGAATGAATAGAGCCATTTAATGATTTAAATAGTGATTTTTATAATTTATCTCGTCTTACCTTCGCCTGCATATAGAAAAAATATGTATGGATTCAAGGCAGACGATTATTGTGTAATTTTGGTGTTTCACCTAAACTAGGCTTTATCGTCATTTTTGTATCCGTGGGCTTGATTATTAGAAATTGGATCGATTGGTTTTTTTTTTTTTTCTGTGTTCAACTAATCCAAAATAGTTTATTTAAATCGGGGCAATTTCGTTGTTAATGGATGGATCCCAATACTACTTCCTAAACAAAAATATTTAAGATAGTTTATTTAAATCGGTGCAATTTCATGAACATTCTTAAAAAATAATTGAAATTTCGTCCTTTTCTTTTAAATTTTCATAATATCCTAGTTACCTTTGTAGATTTCAAAATTTTACATTTTTTTTATAATTTATTGTCATTTCTATTAAAACTTATTTTAAATTTATAAAATACTTATTTAATCTTTTTTTTAAAACATAAAAATATGTAATTTATTTAACATAAATTAATGTTCAGTCTTCTACATAGCCGGTTGTGTAAGCAAGTGATTCATGTTTTCATATTTGTGATGCACACAAGTATTTGCCTAAATATCATTGTGCATGTGTTACAAGTAGAGAAATGTATCATTTTTATTCGAAAACCGACCAACTAGAAGACTTGAACATTTTAGAAATTAATAAACTAGATAAATATAAGGTAAAAAGCGAATTTTATAAAGTTAAAATAAGTTTTTCAAATTTAGAAGAGTAAATATAATAGAGTAAAGATGTTGTCCCCCGCACTCCAGTCCCCTAAACGTCCCCCCCATTCTAACTAACTTTGTTAATCATTAAACCACCTTGAAAAACTTGTAAAACGTGTAAAAGATGAGTCCAGTTTTTTCTTTAAATACTTGATATCTTAGGTATGAATACTTGATGAATTATATATGAATATTTGATATCTTAGGTATGAATATTTTTCATTTTGTATGTGAATTAATGTATATTGAATAGATGTCTGACAGTTGTACTTTGACCGTTAGGGGGGCGTTTAGTGGAATGAATGGGGAAGACTGTTAGTCGATCCCAATATAATATTATGAATTTTAGAGGAAAAATACGTAATTTTGAGGTTTCTAAAATATATATATAATATCTTTGTTTTTTATTCAAAACTGCAACAAGTGGAAAGCCTATATTAATTTCTCCTGAAATTTGTATAGAGCCGTATAGCTTCCTATTGATTAAACAAAGTTTGTAAAATTTTCATTAAACCAAAGTTTTTCATCAAAGGTTTACATGAAAGCTTAAACAAATACTTAATTAATACCTACATAATCACTTAAACCCAATCACACTGCACAACTGATGGCAAATCTTTTGACAGGAATGCATTTCTCTCTAACAATAAACTGATTTAGTTGGCTTAGATCCAGATCATGTACCAGATTTGATCATACAAAAAAGAGTGGTATTAACGTTGGCTAACTAGAGGAGCACACCAAAGAAAATGAAAGCAAAGTGCTAAACAACTCTAACATAGATCAAGCTCTGACAGCTCTGACACCAACACTCCCAAAGACAATGAGCATCCCTAGATTCCCTGTAAGCATAATAAAATCCAAATTATATCACTTAAACAGAGAATAGGGGATTACTGTTGCCCCATGCATCATACTAATCTTTAATAAATTAAATAATATGCTTTAAAGAAAACACATCTTCACTCAAAATGGTTTAATATCTTCAATTCTTGTAAAAATTAAATAATAAGCTTCTATAAAAGCTGAGTATATATGGAGAACATTCAAAACTAAAATGTATTGTGCCACCGCTATCAAAAGTTTCATAAGTACGTTTGCAGATGTATCTAAAATAAATTAATCTTTTCAATGATGTTGATTCTTTGGTTGTTTAACTTCCATAACATGAAAATCATTTTCAATGTGATTAACACCAAATTTTAATTAAAATGCTCCTCTCTTTTCTTGTACGCCAGCAATTTAGAGAAATACAAGTAAAAATATGGTGTTACATACCAAACAATAGGATGAAATTCGAATGCTACAATCAGAAATTTAAAAATGTAACTGAACAGAAAAATTAACTTTACATGTTTTTCAATAGCAAATTAAATCTAACCAGACGACTAATCTCCTCCAACAGGGAGGGATAACGGACCATCAACTGCACATAATCATGTTTTAGTGACAACAGGACAAGGTTTTTCGGGTCACAAACAAAATAGAGGCACTTCTTCTTCAGATGTTCTAGGCCTAGCTCCTCTGCCAGCGTTAAGGCACTTACAGCCGAATCCATAGAGATATCCCTCATTAAACTAACTTCACACAACATCTTCAACCCATCCAACGCATATCTGTCAGCAGCTACTAATAAATGTTGAGTCATCGTAACAAGTGGGATATTGTCATCGGACATATAAGGGAGCGAGTCAGTGTAGATGAAATGGAGCATGGCCTTAAAAACTGCTGGTTTCATATCTTTAATAGTTATGGTCTCAGTTTTGCTCTCGGCCATCAGCCCGAAGAGCTCTGCATTGAATACCAGTGACCGGGCAGCGAGCACCAATCTATGAGCGGTGAAAATTTCCTCCTCCACCTCAAATATCACATCAGCAGTCTCCTTTCTATCCAACAGCTGAGCAAAATTTTCTTCTATGCTAAATGGCATGAAACCGCGAATAAACCGCTTCGGCACTTCTGTGTAGTCCTCGTTGAGGATCGTTATACTGCAGACAATTGTGAAACAACCATCTCTTACAAAGTGCGCCTCCAACTCGGACTGTTCTATTAAATCTATGACCCCAAAACTATCCCAATAGTCTGGATCAAAGGTTTTCATGTTAGCACTTCTGCATGCCTTAGATGAAGGCCGACCACACTTATCCAACAGGCCGAACGTGAAAGAAACAGTCACTTTCTCAGATTTGCATTTCATTGCCAAAGCTAGCCCTATGTCCTTTTTAGTGGATGCAGGCAAGTAATGGATTTTGCACTTATGACCATTCACTTTGAAGATGGGAGAGGGGATGGATATAGGACAGGAGATCATGTTTTCAATTTTGGAGTATTGAACTTTAAACTGGTATGTTCCAGATGATACCTCCATGTTCATGAATGTTGCATCTTCGTCGGAGTCGTCGTTGGCTGGCAAATTCACCATTAAAAAGTTGGTTTGTTGTAGGGGGTTCATGGATTATCTAAGAATGTGGAGTTGTTTCAATGGTTGGTAAGGCAAATTCCAAGGTTATTTTCACTGGAGCGTTTGATCAAGCATGAGAGTAGGCCAAATAGAAACCTGCACACAAAAGAAAATGGTGGCATCAAAACTTTCAGATATACGAAAAATAATCCCAAAGAAGCCAAAGACAGAGGAAAATATCAAAGATGAATAATTAAGTACAAAGATGTATTTTAGTGACTAAATATAAAACATTCAAAATTGGCAACGCATTGTTATGAGTTATTCAGATAAAGGGGAAATTAAAGAGCATCACCATGTGTAAACTACTCTGCACACATTGACCAGACAGCATAAAGAAGAATACCGGGTCTTCTCAGTTAGGCATTTCATCAAACAGAAACTGGTGTCATATCTAAGTGATCCTTTAGCAAGAGTTTAACTGTTTAATTGATCCCAATCACTAAAAATACAATAGAAATCACTCACTTCCATGTAAAATAACTAGAAAATTAATTCTAAAACTTATTAAATTTGCAAAGCACTTAATTGCGCCCAATTTTATTCATGAAATCTACAAATCTAACGATTGCCATACGCCAACAGGAAACAAATCTTACCTTAGCAGTGCATCTTTCTCCTCTATTTGTTCTCCGCGCTCCTTATCTCTCGATTTATTATTGTGCGAGAGACGATAACAGAATTAAACAGAGAGTTCTGCGAATATATGTCGTGCATAAAGGTTAGAAACTAGAAAGCCGACTTAGTGGGGGACTGGGGGTGGTGGGGATATGCATCATGCACTGCGCACTTGACTCATGCAGCACTTAGCTTTTTAAAAATCATCTATTTCACTTTTCTGACAGGTCATTAAAACTCTAGTTGGCTTTTCCGCTTAAGCAAGAATAAGTGTTGCTTCAACATTGGTGCCCTATGCAGCGATCGATCTGATGCTAACGTATCGAGCGTAGAATAATTAGGAGTGAATAATTAGTGGAATTAGGTAATTCTTTTTTGTAATTTTCATCGCCTTATAACATATATCCGTCGATCCATACTATGAAAAAAGATAATAAAATTGAGATAATTTCTAGTTGCTCTTGTTAACTGCATCCCGACTTTCTCAAATTCAATCAATTCCTAACCAAATTGAGACAGATCTCGGCAACCTTCAATAGACTAACGGGAGTCATCACTTGTAACTTGCAAATTGAAGAAAGATAATTCGTTCACATCCTACCTTGTTGTCATTAGTTTTCTTTACAAGCCAACACCTCTTTCTTGCCTGAACCGCTTCAGCGTCATATCTTCTTACTAGGCTTGAGAATAACATAGGTTACGTGGATACAATGAACCCAATTGTTTTCTTGTACATTTAATGATTTTCTCAAATATTTAACATGTTTTCTTGTACAGGTCAATATGTATATCTGAATACCTAATTGTTAATTATTCAAGTAACAAAACTACTGAGAACCATATAACTACTATTGATTAAAACAGTATTTATTGAACAAATACTACTATTGATTAAAATGTAAAAAACTATAGTCATGGTAAATTTATGCTCCACATCTTTTATTGGTCATAGGAGGGTTCAAATGCATCGTGAATTTATGTTTCAATATGCTCCATGTCTTTTATCTATGTTTTGAAAGTCCAAACAGTTGATCCGAATCGCTCAACATGATCTTCATGATAAAATATTTTTGGAGACCAAATTTTATATTTTTTAGAATTTTTTACTATTTTTTTATAAAAGGTACAATATCACTTTTTCAAATGATCCAAAATCTCTTTAAAACAGTGATTTTGTTAAAATTTGATCTCTAAGCATATTTTATTATGAAGATCATGTTGAGTAGTTCGGATCGACTGTTCGGACTTTAAAAATTGAGATAAAGGATATGAAGCATATTAAAGCACAAAATCATGATACATTTGAACCCTCAGTCAGGTATTAATTTGATCACATCAATTTAATTTGTCACCTAATCAAGCGACATGAATTTTCTCTGACTATAAACTCTTCACATGCAATAAATGATATCTCTTGACTCAAAATGTGATGATCATAAGATAATTATTTCTTACCTTCCTCTAAAATATTTATAAGAAAAACAAAAGGTATTACTTTTGTGGGCTTTAGAATGTATAGTGTGTTTACCCTTTTTTTTTTAAATGAATGAACTTTAAACGTCACCGTTTCGATGGTTCAAACAGGACGAAAAAAAAAAGAATGGTGTCATGGAACTTTCTCCATTCATTAGCTATTCTAATTTATAACATACCTCCTGATCTCCTCGACCTCTTTTCTAAGAACAAATAAGGATAAAATGAGAGTGTGCTTTTTTTTCCCATAGAAAGGAATCATTAGTAGTCAACCATATCATAGAAGTTAGAAACAAGAAATCAGGTTAAATAAAATACGGATAATATTGATTAAGCATTGTGCACTACATACCCGTTCGGTTTTCACCCCTGGAAGGGGTGGGTAGGAATCCCAGTGCATTTTATCTTTCAACGTTGAAAGAGAGTACCAAATAAGCTTAACAAGAGCAAGAGAAAAGCCTTGTAACAGATTAAGCACTATAAGCACTCCATTTGTTTTTGTTAGAATGCTCAAAGTCTGAATTGTATATCCTTCGATCTCAATAATTATGAATTGCTTCAAAACAAACAAACACAAATGCAACAAGATAAAGCACCATGTAACAAGGATATTTGTGTGTATGTGAGATAAAACACTATAAGCACTCCATTAATTTTGACTTGATCAAAGAATACAGTTCTGAACTTCAAGTAACATCTGATCCAGATCATGTACCAGATATGATCATACAAAAAAGAGTGGAATTAAGGTGGGCACTAGAAGAGCACCAAAGGAAATGAAAGCAAAGTGCTAAACAACTCTAACGTAGATCCAGCTTTTCAACAACTTCCCCAAAGACAATGAGCATCCCTAAATTCCCTATAAACATAAAAAAAGAAAAAATATATCACTTAAACAGAGAATAGGGGATTATTGTCACCCCTTGCATCAGACTATGCTTCAATAAATTAGATAATAAGCTTCAAATTAAGATAACAGATGTGCACTCAAAATTGTTTAATGTCTCCAACTCTTGTAATAAATTAAATAATAAGCTTTTAGAAAAGCAGAGTATATAAGGAGAACATTCAAAAATAAAATGTACTGTACCAGAATTATTTTAAAATTTTTATGAGTACGATAAGCATGTTGTATCTCATATAAATTAATCTTTTCCTTTGTGTAAATGACGTTGATTTTTAGGTTTAACTTTCATAACATGAAAATTCATTCCAATGCAATTAACACTAAATTTTAATTAAAATTGCTGTTCCCTTTTCTTGCATGTCAGTTATTAAGAGAAATACAAGTAAAAATATGACGCTATATACCAAAACAGTTAGTTATTAATAAAAAACATAAAGTTTAAAGAAATAACAATAGGATGACGTACAGATGATACAAATCAGAAATTTAAAAATGTAACTGAACAGAAAAATTACCTTTTACAGGGTTGAACAAGGTTTGTGATTCACAAATTAGCCTCTAAGCCGATCACTTATCTCCTTCAACAGGGAGGGATAACGGACCATCAACTGCACATAAATATCAGTTACTGACAACCAGACAAGGTTTTTCGGGTCACAAACAAAACAGAGGCAAATCTCCTTAAGTTCCACTAGGTCCAGCTCCTCCGCCAGCGTTAAGATACTTAAAGCGGTATCCATAGTGATATCCATCATTAAACGACCTTCACACAACATCTTCAATCCTTCTAATGCATATCTGTCAGCAGCTACCAATAAATGCTGAGTCATTGTAACAAGTGGGATATTGTCATCGGACATATCAGGAAGCGAGTCAGTGTAGATGAAATGGAGCATGGCCTTGAAAACTGCTGCCTTTATATCTTTAATAGTTATGGTCTCGGCTTTGCTCTCAACCATTGCCCCAAAGAGCTCTGCATTGAATACTGGCGAACGGGCAGCGAGTATTGATCTATGAGCAGTGAAGATTTCACTCTCCACCTCAAATCTCACATCAGCAGTCTCCTTCCTATCCAACAGCTGAACAAAATGTTCGTCTATGCTAAACGGCATGATGCCGTTAACAAACCGCTTTGGCACTTCCTTGTAGAACTCGTTGAGGATCGTTATACTGCAGACAAGTGTGAAACAACCATCTCTTACAAAATGCAACTCCAGCTCGGACCGTTTCATGAAATATAGGATATCAAAGTTATCCAAAGAGTTATCAAAGGTGAACATTTTAACTCTAGTGTATGCCTTAGAAGAAGGCCGGCCACTCTTATCCAACAGGCCGAACGTGAAAGAAACAGTCACTTTCTCAGATTTGCAATAACTTGTCAACGTTAGCCCTATGGTGTCTTCACAGCCTGGAGGGAAGTAAAGGATTTTGAACTTATGGCCATTCACTTTAAAGATGGGAGAGGTGATGAAATTATCTTCAGCGAAGTTTTTAGTTTTGGAGTACTGAACTTTAAACTGGTATGTTCCTGATGCTACCTCCATGTTCATGAATGCTGCATCTTCGTCGGAGTTGTTGTTTAGCAAGTTCATTATTAAATAGTTGGTTAGTTAAAGGTGGTTCTTGGTTTATCAAATAATGAGTTGTCTCAATGGTTGGTAAGGTGGATTCCAAGGTTGTTTTCACTGCGGCATTTCAAAGCCTACACACAAAAGATAATGGTGGTATCAAAGCCTTCACTTAAAGTGAAAATACTCTCACAAAATTCAATGGAGGGGAAAATATTAAAGATGAATAATTTAGTAAAATTAGGGAATTAAAGAGCATCTCCATATGTAAACTACTACATAAGGAAAAGAAGAAAAGAAGAATACGGGTTATTTTCAGTTAGGCATTTCATCAAACAGAAGGTGGTCTCATGTTTAAGTGATGCTTTCACGAGAGTTTAACTGATCCCAATCACTAAAAATACAATAGAAATCACTCACTTCCATGTGAAATCATTAGAAATTAATTCTCAAATAAATTAATTACCCAGAGCACTTAACTGCCGCCAATTTTTTCATAGGAAACAAAACCTACCTTTGCGGCGCAACTTTCTCCCAAGAACTCCGTTTTTTTCTCTCGTCGCTCACGGAACGAAGTCCTCACCTCTCAAAATGGGGGTTTTAGCAAATATGCTTTGCGCTGATTCGTGCATAAAGCATATAAAGTAGAAAAAGGCCTTTGTCTAGGCCCATCAATACAGGCCTTAGATGTTTGAGCCGAGAAAACCTTCTATAATTTTTATTTGACGTTATAAACCAACACACAAAAATAACATGAGCAAAACACCATGTTCTGAGGATATTTGCGTGGATATATGACGCTGATAGTAGAGTATCTCCATTCTAGCAAATATTTAGTAATTAATTTGGACCACGTCACTGAATTTAGCAACTAAAGGGATTCTTAATTTCTAAATCATTTCATCCCAAAAATTTAATTAGAGTTTCTTATTTAATTAGAGTTGTTTTTAAAGCAAACTTGCTAATTTAAAAACTGTGATACATCCCAACAATTATATTGGCAATTAACACATCAGATTAGCAATTTAAAAGAAATCATTATTGTAGATGCTCTAAAAAATTGCTTTTAAAGCAAACTTGCTAATTTAAAAACTGTGGTACATCCCAGCAATTATATTAGCAAATTAACACATCATATTAGCAATTTAAAAGAAATCACCGTTGTAGATGCTCTTACATGGTGTTTCTGAAATGCCTTGTGCTATTAGCTAATTCAACATCCATAGTAAAAGTTATACCTTAAACCCAGCCTAAACCCTTATTGCATAACTAGATTATATTGTGCTTAGTTTCCGAAAGGATAAGATAGATTGTAAGATAAAACTAGCACTGATTTATCAGTACATGCAAAACTATAGGATCACACCAAAGAATAAAGAAAGAAATGCTAAATCACTGCAACGTAGATCCAGCTTTGACAGCAACATATCAGAAGCCGATGAGCATTCCTACAAATTACAAGCACAATCAAATCCAAATTAAATCACTACAAGCATAGAATAGTGGTTACTTGGACTAATTGCATTTGTCTAAGCTTCAATAATAGTGTTAATTTTTATCACAAAAAGCAAGGCACCATATGAAGAACATTCAACAAAAAAGTATTGTGCGATAAATACCCTTTCAAATAAACGAATTTTTTCCATGTGTAGAAGTTCGATGTGATTCTTTTGTAGCATACCTTTCATAGAAAAAACAATCATTTTCAATTGTGAGTAGGGGTGCAAACGGATCGGATACGGATCGGATAGTGGTAAAACCATATCCGTATCCGTTTTTATTTTTTCGGATACGGATACGGATCGGATATTAAACGGATACGGATACGGTTCGGATATTAAATGGATACGGATACGAATCGGATATTAAACGGATGCGGATACAAATACGAATATCATTCGGATACATAATATTGATGTTGTATTAAAATTAACTTATTATTCAACAAATTAATTTATAAAAATTATTTAATAAACATAATTATTGTCAGTCTCTCAAATAATAATACACTATCATCTCCGCATGTTATTGTTTAATATTTGTTTACTAGAATCATGTTTATATATTCATGTACATAATTATAATAATCAACGTAAGAAACAAAAATTTCTTACGGTGCTAAAATCTTCTATAGTTGAAGGCTTAAAGCACCGTTATTTTATATTTACTTTTTGAAATTGTAGGTTCAAGTGTTAGCCTTTAGTATATTTGGAATTTCAATGTAATTGGTATGAGGATAAAATGAATCCAAGTTGACAACAGCTGTTTGCATGTAATACTGTGGTGAGAGAATGTAACAAAATGAATAAAGTAAAAAGATTAGTAGTGGGTTTTGCGGAGCAGAGGGCTTAATGGATATCCGAAATCTAAAAATTTATGGATCCGTATCTGTATCTGCTTCTAAAATCAAAACCGTATCTGTATCCATATCCGCATAATTTATATCCGTATCCGCAAATTATCCGTATCCGAATATCTGTATCCGCAAATTATCCGTATCCGAATATCCGTATCCGCAAATTATCCGCATCCGAATATCCGTATCCGTAAAAAGTTACGGATACGGATAATATCCGTATCCGTAACCGTATCCGCTTTCAAAAATTGAAACCATATCCGTATCCGTATCCGCATCCGTATCCGCAAATTATCCGTATCCGAATATCCGTATCCGTAAAAAATCGGATACGGATCCGGATCCGCACGGATAATATCCGATCCGTTTGCACCCCTAATTGTGAGTAACACTGAATTTGAACTAGGATTACCAACATCTATCCCCTTAATTTCTGTATGACTACATTCAGAGAACAAATATTATAAATCCTGCTATTTATGTGTGTACCGACCAATTATTAAAAAATAACCTCAATTTTTAAGAAAATTACAGCAGGACCTCAATATAAACTCTGAGAAAAATCAAAGCATGATGACGTAAAAATAAATCATAAATTAATAATACAAAAGAACAGAAATTACCTTTTGCTCTTATAAAAGTATGCCAATTGGTTATATATTTTATTGTAAATTTTACATTTCCCAAATAATAAAAGAAGTCGGGGAATTCCTTGCTGTAAACTTTCTTTACATTTCCCAAATACTTTCACTTGGCGCATTATTACAGACAAATTATTCTAGTACTTTTATCACCCACTAGAGTATGTTTAGTATTCACATGATTATGCATAATCTAATTTTATTTAATATATTATATAATGTTGATTAACAATAACATAAAAATATTATATTAATTATTTTTTTCATAATAAGGTTTTTGCTCGTAAAAAGTATAAACCAATTAAAAATTAAATTAGCAAGTTGCTTTTTACTGATGTTTAATTTTGCTTAAACAAAATACAAATATTTATTATTTATAATTTTGTAATACTAAAAATTATAGTTGTTTATCAAATATTTTGGATTCATTTTAATAAAACAACAAATACTATTAATTAAACTGTAATTTAAATAAGTTAATTTAGTTATATGTAACGAAAAAAGGCAGGGAAGAGAGAACACCTAGCA
This sequence comes from Carex parvula, assembly GCA_025461045.1. NCBI lineage: Eukaryota > Viridiplantae > Streptophyta > Magnoliopsida > Poales > Cyperaceae > Carex > Carex parvula. The sequence goes on from JAJGRW010000727.1 coordinate 742,576, forward strand.
TTCCCATTATGGAAAAAAAAAATTAGCTCTGACTTTGATTGTTCTTTTCATCAATTTGGAATAAGAATGGAAAAAAAAAATTCCAATTCCAATTTCATACAGACTCTTATCCGAACATTTGGAAATTTTGGAATTTGCAAACCACTTCTGAGTCATTGAAATTTTGGACATTTTATCCTACTTAGCCCAAAATCTATAACAACAAGTCTTGGAACTTTCTCCATTCATTGCTTCAAAATAGAGGCTTCCCTAATTTATAACATACCTCCTGATCTCCTGTTCCTCTTCTCTAAGAACAAACGAGAAAAGGAGTGCGGTTTTTTTCCCGGGATTTCTGAAGAGAAGGAAGCTACACCTTAACATCAGAAAAGAATAATAGAAAATAATTTCAACATCAGATGAACAAAATACTATGGTATAATTCCATTGACACGCAACGCCAGCATACAATATATTTAAAGCCTAACATGAAGTAAAATTTGATTCAGATCATGTACCAGATTTGTTTTTCATACAAAAAAGAGTGCTATTAAGGTTGGCTAACTAGAGCATACCAAAGGAAATGAAAGCAAAGTGCTAAACAACTCTAACGTAGATCCAGCTTTGACACCAACATTTCCAAAGACAATGCGCATCCCTAGATTCCCTGTAAACATAATAAAATCCAAATTATATCACTTAAACAGAGAATAATGGTTTACTAAATTAAATAATAAGCTTTACACATAAACATCTTCACTCAAAATGGTTTAATCTCTCCAACCCTTGTATTAAATTAAATAATAAGCTTATAGAAATGCAGAGTATATATGGTTAACATTCAAAAGTAAATGTTTTGTACTACAATTATTTCAAAAGTTTTATTGAGTATGTTTGCATGATTTATCTCAAATAAATTAATCTTTTGCTTGTGTAAATGATGTTGATTCTTTGGTTGTCTAACTTTCATAACATGAAATAACAATTTTCAATGTGATTAACACTAAATTTTAATTAAAATGTCTTCTCTTTTCTTGTACACCAGCTATTCAAAGAAATACAAGTAAAAATATGGTGCCATATACCAAACCAGTTTTTACACAAAAAAACATCAAATTTTAAGAAATAACAATAGGATGGCATACGAATGTTACAAATCAGAAATTTTTAAATGTAACTGAAAATAAAAATTACCAATTAGCCTGTAACCATATGACTAATGTCCTCCAACAGGGAGGGATAACGGACCATCAACTGCACATAATCATGTTTTAGCGAAAACAGGAGAAGGTTTTTCGGGTCACTAACAAAACAGATGCACTTATCCTTAAGAACCTCTAGATCCAGCTCCTCCGCCACTGTTAAGATACTTAGAGCGGTATCCATAGTGATATTCCTCATTAAACTATCTTGACACAACATCTTCAACCCATCCAATGCATATCTGTCAGCAGCTACCAATAGATGCTGAGTCATTGTAACAAGTGGGATATTGTCATCGGACATATCAGGAAGCGAGTCAGTGTAGATGAAATGGAGCATGGCCTTGAAAACTGCTGGATTCATATCTTTAATAGTTATTGTCTCGGTTTTGCTCTCAACCATCAGCCCGAATAGCTCTGCATTGAATACTGGCGAACGGGCAGCGAGTATTGATCTATGAGCATTGAAGATTTCACCCTCCACCTCAAATCTCACATCAGCAGTCTCCTTCCTATCCAACAGCTGAACAAAATGTTCATCTATGCTAAACGGCATGATGCCGTTAACAAACCGCTTCGGCACTTCCTTGTAGAATTTGTCGAGTATCGTTATACTGCAGACAAGTGTGAAACAACCATCTCTTACAAAGTCCCCTTCCAGCTCGGACCGTTCCATGAAATGTGGGATACTATATCCATGCCAAACGTCTGGATCAAAGGAGATCAATTTTTCACTTTTGCATGCCTTGGAAGAAGACCGGCCATACTTATCCAACAGGCCCAACGTGAAAGAAACAGTCACTTTCTCAGATTTGCAATGCATTGCCAATTCTAGCTCAATGTTGTCTTCAGAGCCTGGGAAGTAAAGGATTTTGCAATCATGACCATTCACTTTGAAGATAGGAGAGGTGATACGTTTATCATCACCATTCACTTTGCAGATGTGTTTAGTTTTGGAGTACGGAACTTTAAACTGGTATGTCCCCGATGCTACCTCCATGTTCATCAATGCTGCATCATCTTTGTTGGAGTCATCGTTGTTTGGCAAATTCATTATTAAGTAGTCGGTAAGTTATTGGTGGTTCTTGGTTTATCTGCACACAAAAGATAATGGTGGTATGAAACCCTTCAGATATAATCCCAAAAAAAGCCAAAGATGGAGGGTATATATTAAAGTCAAAATAAGGGACGTGGTTAAGTGACAATATACAAAACTTTCAAACTTGACAACAAATTGGATAAAAAGGTAAACCAAAGAGCATATCCATATGTAAATTACTCTGTACACATTGACCAGACAGCATAAAGAAAAATACGGGGTTCTTCTCAGTTTGGCATTTCATCAAACAGAAGTGGTGCCACATCTAAGTACATATAAGAATAAACAAAAGGATAACCTATAATACGTATTAAAATGAGAAATACGCTTTTGAGGATTTCACACTGATTGATCATTTCACTCATTGCCATTTGAAATCACTAGAAAATTTATTCTACAATTTATTAAATGTCCAAAGCACACTTAATTGCCCCCAATTTTTTTCATGAAATCTACAAATTTAGCGCTCGCCATACGCCAACAGGAAAAAAAAAAATACCTACCTTAGCAGCGCATCTTTCTCTTATGATCTCCACTTCAAGTCCTTATCTCTCCATTTCATTTCTGTTCTCGCCTTCTTGAAATGAAATGAGGGTTTTAGCAAAGCCTAAAAACTAGAATGCCTCTCTCTTGCAATTATTCCCGCGTAGAAAGGGAAGTCCTCAAAAAAACTTATAACACGAGCAAGAGAAAAAGAATTTGTCTTGGCCCATCATTACAGGCCTTAAGTGGGTTGGGCCCAGAAAATCTTCTATAAATTTGACTTGATCTAGGAATCCAGTTTTTAGTATTTGATGACAATTAAAATTGACAATTTATAATTATTAATTGATGCAATGGTTATAATATGGGGAGCGCTATTCTAAGAGCATCAATTGAGTTTCTGAGTGCTGAGAGAAAACTTTCTCCATTAATTCCAGTTTTACCCTTTTCTTAATTAAGAAAGACTTAATTAAGAAATTAAACGAGCCTTTACTCTCTCTCCAACTTAATAAAAAATAAAGTTAACAAAAATAATGGGCCTTGCATGAGAAAAACCTGCCTTGGTATTAATTAAGCCACGTACTCTGACTCATTTTAAGTCCTGAACAAATCAGAATTATGTCAAAGTCTACTTAATATCATATTCAAAAGTCATATATTAATCGTTAAACTTATGAATAACTTGCTCTTTTGTTGTCCAGAACACTGACATGATACTGCTCTTGCATTTGTAATCTACCCATTTCCATTTTTACATACAGAAGAGCAATTTGGAATTGAAATGAGATTTGAAGGAGATAGTACAAAATATTTTATTAAGAATGACGTGTCGTGCAATGTGACCTCACATATCAAGTTGTGGTGTAGTAATAACGTGTCGCACGACACAACTCAACATAGTATATGGGATACTGCATGGGCTGCCGGTATGTGGGCACTGTGGCGAGAATGTAATCAGAGAATATTTCCGGACTCCTCCAAAATGGTGCAAATACCGGTGTTAGAGACTCAGGCTGAGATAAGGCAGTGGTGCAAATACTGCTGATTTGTGATCACCGGTGCGAATGGAGTTATTAATGAGTACTGGTATGAAACTGGAATGTACATAATTAGTGAGATAAGCTAGCTGGTTTGATCGGTAGAACAGTTTTGCTTTATTTTTACTATGTAAATATTATAGAGTTGTTTGTAAATAACTTTCTTAGTTAATAAAAAATGTGAGATGGTAATTGCCAACTCACTCTAAAAAAATAAGAATGACAAAAACGGGGGAGGAGATGTTGGAAATTGACTTGAATTGTGAAATAAGTGAGGATTATATAATTTAATTTCTTTACTTAAAGTGTACCAGTTAAAATTTTCAACAGGGGATACGTATTTCACTATTTCTTGTTCTGGTCAATTAGAAGAATAGGAGGTGTGGAAATAGCTAGGGCCCACGTCATTCTTAATTAAGTCGGAAAGAATGAGTAAGGGTAAAACTGGAATTAAAAATTTCAGCGCTCAAAAACTCAATTGGTGCCCTTAATATAGCACGCCCCTTATAATATTTGATGACTTGTCTTATTTTACAAGTTTTAGAACTGAACTATTTTAATAATCAGTTTTTAGTCTACTAACAAAACAATGTCTTCCGTGTAGGAGACAGCGGGATGGGAATACGAATGAACTCCTTTATAGATATTAAAATTTAAAAGACTAAACTTGCATCTTGTTGTCAAAAAAACAAAAACTACTTGAACAAATTATATTAGTAATTTAGTATCAATATAAATTTGGTTTAAAAACTCTACGTTTACGTACGGCTCTATTCTCATTTCATACTCAAAAAGAAAAAGAAAAAAAAACAAACAAAGGCGATAAACCATTAGTATAACATCTATTTTACTGTTTAAAGATCAAAGCAAACATACTTTGACAATTGACATGCTAGAAAGGCATTAAGATGTGTTGGTTGGGAGACTGATCTCTTCTTGTGTCACGGTTGGTAGCTATAAATGCCCTTTCATTCTTTTCTTTTCTCCTTCATTTTATGTGATTGTGTAGAGAACATGGGAAATTAATTTCACGCGTTGACGAAATGGATAAGGGGCCATCAATCGGTGAGGAGAGCAGCTTGGGTCCAATGCCCATCGGACTCAAATTTGGGTCCGATGGGTTTCGGAACCGTCCGATCTGCTTTAAGATTCATGCATACGAATTTTAAAGTATACGCGAAAGTTGCGGGCGCAAATTTTAAAGCAGATCGGACGGTCATTGAACGCATCGAGCTCACTTTGAGTCCGATGGGTATCGGACGCAAATTGATCTCATCGGAGAGGAGGTTTGAAGCATTATTTTTGTTTAATATTTTTTTTTGAAGCATTTTTATTCAATTAAAAAGAGAGGAAGTTTTAGTTCACTTATGATGTCTTGAAATATCTCCAATTTTTTTTAATAGAATGAATTTATTATAAAAAAAGTATTAGCAATTAAATACACAATGCAAATAATGAAGATCAGATCGCACATAAAGAGAACCATTTCAATGCAAATGAATTAATGTATTATTGTATTATTGCGTTTCTAAGATAAGCTGGTTTATTTACAGGAATATTATTTGAAAAATGTAATAACTAATAAATGATAATAGATATTTAAAAAGTCAAAATTGCAAATTTGTTCAATATTTTCAGATATGTTGTGTTAAAACTTATTTGAGAACTATGATAACCAACAAATCATAATCAAAATTAAGAGGCTAAAATATTCAAAATTATTATAATCTTTTTAATATGTTGTCTATTAAATTTTATGCAATTTCGTTAATTAACCATCCACGAAGTTATCTGAGAAATTAATTGCTCAGTCTCAATACTTGATCAATAATCAAATAATTATCAAATTTCATCAAATTTTGAATTTAAATATTAATGGAAGAATGTTACCAAGTTTTTAAAAAAAAAATATATATATATATATATAGAGAGAGAGAGTATGGCTAACATGCTTTCACTAGAACTTCGGCCTCGTGCTTCCGGGAGCATATCTTAGTGTTTGATGTTCAAACAACAAATTCAAACCGTTAGATGTTCAATCTATATTAAAATGTACTTGGAGACCAAATTTTACATTTTTTGGAATTTTTCACTATTTATTAAGCCACTTTGAAAATTCCAGATCATATGGTCCAGACTGTTTTTACTGTTCACCCGGATCTGGAATCTTCAAAGTGGCTTAATAAATAGTAAAAAAATTCCAAAAAATGTAAAATTTGGTCTCCAAGTACATTTTAATATAGATTGAACATCTAACTGTTTGAATTTGTTGTTTGAACATCAAACACTAAGATATGCCCCCGGAAGCACGAGGCCGAAGTTCTAGTGGAAGCATGTTAGCCATACTCTATATATATATATATATATATATATATATATATATATAGAGGAGGGATCCACTTACAACAAATTTGAGTTACAACAAAGTTACAACATTCATTTTTTTCATTTTCAAAGTCCAAATCGTCGATCCAAACCGTTCAACATGATCATCTAAATAAAATGTACTTGCAGATCAAATTTTATATTTTTTGAATTTTTTACTATTTATTAAGATGGGTACAAAATTCAATGGTCTAAGTATGGCTATTTTTTGTAAAATACTTAATAAATAGTAAAAAAATTCAAAAAAATATAAAATTTGATCTGCAAGTACATTTTATTTAGATGATCATGTTGAACGGTTGGATCGACGATTTGCACTTTGAAAATGAAAAAAATGAATGTTGTAACTTTGTTGTAACTCAAATTTGTTGTAAGTGGATCCCTCCTCATATATATATATATATAGAGAGAGAGAGAGAGAGAGGCTAATATCAAAACGTTTACACCAAGGCCCTCGTGCAACCAAGTCGTTTTCGGATTTTCAAAGTCCAAACAGTTGATCCAAACCGTTAGATATTCAATCTATATTAAAATCTGCTTGGAGACCAAATTTTACATTTTTTTGAATTTTTTACTATTTATTAAGCCACTTTAAAAATTGCTGATCCAGGTTAATAGTAAAAACAGTGCAATCAAATTCTGGATCATGTGATCAGCAATTTTCAAAGTGACTTAATAAATAGTAAACAAATTCCAAAAAAATGTAAAATTTGGTCTCCAAGCAGATTTTAATATAGATTGAACATCTAACGGTTTGAATCGACTGTTTGGACTTTGAAAATCCGAAAACGACTTAGTTGCACAAGGACCTTGGTGCAAACGTTTTGATATTAGCCACACTCTCTCTCTCTCTCTCTCTCTCTCTATATATATATATATATATTAATGGAAGAATCGACTAAGTTAACGCAAACTAGTTATATGATTTACTGGACTTATCTTGCCAAATGCAGTTAATTATTTGTGGTAAAGTACTTAAATATATGCGGTAAAACCGTAAAACTGTGTGCTGAATATATTTTCTTATCTCCTTTAGAAATTATCATAACATAGAATTTGTTCAGTTAAAATGAAAATTATAATAATAAATTAATATTATGTTGACAACGGCATTCATTTAAATTAATTTATACAAATAAAACTTTGAAGCATCACAGATCCCAAACAAAATTAACAATATTGTAGGGTTATTGCTTTATTAGGAACAGAAAGAGCTATTAAAATAAGAAATGTGATTACTTCTTAATTCTCTTATAATATACAGACAATAAAAAATGTTCACTCCCTTCAAATTTACTATATGCTATAAGTTAGGGTTTAAACCCAACACAATTAAAAAAAAAAAAATCCCCAAATTTATATCATAAATTTCATCATTTCTGCTCAAATTTGAAGAAAAAAAGAAAAATTATCAAACAGAAAAAGGCACAAAGTATTTTTTTTTTTTTCAAAAATAATCAAAACCTTTTCTATGAATCAATGTTTTCGAAGAGAGAATTCAGTTGTTTTTTCTATTTAAAAGCACATTAAATTTCTTGCCAAATTAGTGAAAAGGAAACATTTTGATGAGGGATCCCATGTCGGTGCCAATTGCTTAAATTGTGTCAATTATTTTGCTTTAATTGATGTGTAACATATCACATGTTGCACGTAGTCCATTATTGTCTTCTCTGAGACTGTTTTAACCCCAGCCTGACCGGGACATCCCAACTATGATGAGTAACTCAAAATTTGATAACAAAAATAATAATAAATAATAATAAAGTTCAAAACAGGTATAAATAAGCTAGTATGAAGTTCAGTTCATCAAGAGACCCGTAATTTTTAACTTTAAAAATTGTTTGATTTAGGGCATGTTCGGCGCACATATGGGAACGGGAATGGGTACGGGAAAATGAAATTTTTGAACTGACGTTTACTGCGCGTGGGACAGATTTCGTCAAGTTGAACTGAATTTTTTTTTCCCATGCGCACAGTAACAGAACCAAACATGGCCTTATTGTGAATGACATTCTTAAATGGTCGATTTTAATGCACTAACTTCGATAACTTAAAGGTGGCGATGCTTTTTTTTCGATGAGTGAGTCTATGGTACTATGCATAGCACGGATTGGTCCATACTACGGATCAATATTTTTGTTTTCAAAATTCTAACGGTCGATCTGAACTGTTCAACATGATTTTCATATGAGAATATACTTGTGGGCTAAATTTTCTTTTTTTAGAATTTTTTACTATTTTTTTAGATAGGTAGAAAATCACTGTTTTGGATGGTCCAGAATTTTCAGATCAAGTGATTTTCTACCTATCTTAAAATATAGTAAAAAAATTCGAAAAAATATAAAATTTAGTCTGCAAATACATATTCATGTGGAGATCTGTTGAACGGTTCGGATCGACCATTAGGATTTTCAAAATAAAAATATGACTCCGTAGTACATACTAATCCGTGTTATGCATAGTACCATAGACTCACTCTTTTTCAATTCTATGAAACCAGCATTTTCATGTCATGACTCATGTCATACCATTTTACTTAAGTTTTGAATTTGGTCGTTCTCCAAAAGAAAAATAAAAATAAAAATACTATTTCTACTGCTTATAATTTTTTTTATGTACTTCCAGTCTAAGCGTGTATATACATTTAGATGAAAAATATTTATAAGCGTGTACTTGCATTCTCAACCATTTTACATAAAAAAATTCTTGTCATTTTCTTGAATAAAAACATTTCACTATATTTCTCAAGTTAAAATTTTAGCAACTGTTGTTTTGCTACAGCAGTTTTGCTAATTTCATAAAAAAATATTTGTAAATTAATGTCTGAGACTAAGATCATATAGGAAAATTCTGTGTTGCGAGACATGCCCACATTTAGGAAAAATGATTAAATGATGATATATTTCAAAAATCCAAAAATGAATGAAACAAATAAATCACCACCATCTCTTTGAAGAAAATTAAAATAAAAATTCCAGCACCATTACTTCCCTTTTCTTTTCAAATCTAAAAAGACAACAAATTAAGGTAAAGATTTATCAGCCGAATCTCATAGATTTATCAACCAAACTTTTCTATGTATCCTACTACCATAAAACTGAAAAGCAAATCTGAGATACCATACTCCCTAAAAAGGGGGTAAAGGGGGGAAATTCACATATACTTCTCAAAAATTTCAAAATTAGTTCATAATATCATATTTGCCCTTCTAAATTTTACAAACTCACAAATTTACTCATTTTATTGCCTTTTCTATTAAAAATTATTTCAAATTTGTAAAGTACCCCATTTTACTCTTTATTGAAAAATAGAAAAATATGTAACATGTTTAAAAAAAATGTCATTCTTCTAATTGGTCGGTTTTCGAGAGCAAAATGGTTCATTATCTATTTCTAACGCATACACTATCATATACCTAAATGTTAGTGCGTATGCATCAAAAAGTAGAGAAATAATTATTTGCCTCAAAAACCGACCAGTTAGAAGACTGACATTTTTCAAAAAGAGCTACATAGTTTTATTTTTTAATAAAGAATAAAATATTTATTTTATAATTTTAATATTAGTTGTAAAGAAAATATAATAAAATGAGTAAATTTGTAAGTTTTTGAATTTTAGAAGGATAAATATGATATTACGAACTTTGGAGGAAGGAATACAAAATTTCAATATTTTTGAGGAGTATACATGAAATTGCCCCAAAAAAAACTATGCGCTGCCTCTCAATACGCGGTTGCTTTGCCTTTCTCTTACAAGAAAGCATTGTTTGATTCTGTACACATTCACTCTTACTTTTCTTTTTCTTTTAATTGCACATGGTCTCCTTGCAAAGTTGCAATCAAATTGCTTTTCAAAAATTTGCTATTTTGATAACATTCTCCTTACAAGCTTACATCAATGTGTCATTGGCTCATTGCCTAAAAGAGTGATTTAATTCCTGAAATTAATTTGGAAAATCAATACTTCATATATTCCATTTTTCTATGATATTAAAAAAAATTAAATACATGAAATAGCGGTGTATGGTTTTTTTTTTTTAATTAGTACAGATGCTACATTTTTGGAAAAAGAATGTCAATGTTCAGCCAGGAAATAAAGCTGCCAGCAAGGGGTGTTCATCAATTCGGTTTTCAAAAATATAATTGAATATAAACTTATCAACTAAATTAAAATTGAATCAAACAAACAGAACTAAATTTCAGTTTATTCGGTTAAATAAAAAATAAGAATAAAAAATTAAACATGTTTTGTTAATTTTTTGAATTTTTTATAGGCTAACCATAATAATTTATTTTGATACACATAATTGAATTAGAGTTTAGTGATAATGTTCATATCCAATGAGAAAGAAAGCGTTCATAATTATTTTTTTATAAGCTCAAAAGAATTATATTCTACTTTTCGATCGGTTCGGTCTAACCGGTTATAAATATTTATAAATTGAACCGAACTAAACAATTAAACCGGTTTAAAAATGAACCGACCCTATTCATTTAATCAGAAAAAAACAAACTTTTTAATCCGAACTCTGTCGATTCAGTTTAAAACTAATTAAACCTGACCCGATGAACATCCCTACTATCAGTACTGTCAAGTAGTCTATTTTTATTGTTGAAAATTAAAATGTCAACGTCTTTATTTTTAACTTGAACATTGGCAGTGCCATAAAAACGAAAATAGATAGAAAAATTTGATAATAATTTATTCAAATGAGCGAGAATTACAAATCTCTTGGCAGACTCTCGCTCAATTCTCAACTATTCGTTACTAGATCTTAGCATCACCATTGTTGCCTCGAATCTGGCTAATATGCTACGCGTAGCATAGAGAGCCTCCTGTGCTACGGCTCAATTATTTGAGTTTTCAAAATCCTAACAGTCGATCCGAACCGTTCAACATGATTTCCATATGAATATGTACTTGCAAATTAAATTTACTATTTTTTAGAATTTTTTTACTATTTTTTTAGATAGGTAGAATATCACTTGATCTGAAAATTCTATACCGTTCAGATCAAGTGATTTTCTACCTATCTAAAAAAATAGTAAAAACTTCTAAAAAATATAAAATTTGATTTGCAAGTACATATTCATATGGAGATCATGTTGAACGGTTCGGATCGACCATTAGAATTTTGAAAATTCAAATATTGAGCCGTAGCACGGAGGCCCTCTATGCTACGCGTAGCACCGTAGCCAACTCCTTGTTGCCTCAACCAAATTAGTCCTACTTAAATTGATGAGCAAACGAGGTTTAGTTAAATTTGTTCTAAATTGAGTAAAAAAAAAATTATGTCTCGTTCTAGTCCTTTTTCATAAATATACTTCTATTTTTATACCTTTCTCATAAAAATAATAAAAAATATATTAAATATTAAACATAACTATAAAATTATGTCTCATTTTGAAATTTTATTCCACTCAATGAATATTTTTTTTGACTCCGCTGCTATTCAATGAAATTGCTTAGGGTCATTATTCTCTTCATCAAACTAATACCAAACAATTGTTTCCTATGATAAACGACGAACAAAACCCACAAAACCAAAATTCCCACAGAATTTAATCCAACCAAAAACTATACATCCGAACGAGTCATTTCAATTTCCAGTGGAATTTTTGATGGATTTGGATCAAATCGGATTATAAATCCATCTGAGCGTTCGGCTGTCAATTTTTTTCCCGAAATATTCCCATAGGGTACATTTGGATCATGCAAGAATTAGTACAAGAAAAGTCATTTCTGAGTTAGTGGTTGAGAATAGTGCTAACTCGAGTGGTTTGAAAATAACGCTAACTTTGGACTATTCGGGTTAGTGAAAATGTCGTTTGGATTGTACATTTAAAATAACAATGAAGGAAATTAATAAAATAATGATTAAACTAATATAATATTTAAACTAATATTATATTACATTTAACTAATATTTTTTAGAGGAGGGATCCACTTACAACAAATTTGAGTTACAACAAAGTTACAACATTCATTTTTTTCATTTTCAAAGTCCAAATCGTCGATCCAAACCGTTCAACATGATCATCTAAATAAAATGTACTTGCAGATCAAATTTTATATTTGTTTGAATTTTTTTACTATTTATTAAGATGGGTACAAAATTCAATGGTCTAAGTATGGCTATTTTTTGTAAAATACTTAATAAATAGTAAAAAAATTCAAAAAAATGTAAAATTTGATCTGCAAGTACATTTTATTGTGGAGATCATGTTGAACGGTTGGATCGACGATTTGGTCTTTGAAAATGAAAAAAATGAATGCTGTAACTTTGTTGTAACTCAAATTTGTTGTAAGTGGATCCCTCCTCTATTTTTTAATACTAATCTAATCTAATATGATATTATATTTATTTAATACTAATCTAATATTTAAAATAATATTATATTACATTTAACATTTAAACTAATATTATATTACTTTTAATATTTAAACTAATATTATATTATATTATATTTTATCTAATATTTTATTTAATACTAATCTAATATTTAAAATAATATTATATTACATTTAATATTTAAATTAATATTATATTACATTTAGTATTTAAACTAATATTAAATTATATTTAATCAAATATTTTATTTATTACTAATATAATATTTGAAGTAATAACAAATATTATATTATATTATTATAATATTTTATTTAATGCTAATCTAATTTAATCTGATATTTTATTTATTTAATACTAATCTAACATTTAAACTAATATTATATTACATTCAACACTTAACATTTACACTAATATATATTAATAAATTTTGAAATTAATATTATTATTATATATAATCTAACCTTTTATTTAATATTAATCTAATTTGATATTATATTTATTTAATACTAATCTTATATTTAAATTAATATTATATTACATTTAATATTTAAACTAATAGTTTATTTAATTCTAGTCTAATCTAATATTATATTTAATACTAATTTAATATTAAACTAATATTATATTACATTTACCATTTAATCTAATATTATATTACATTTAATATTTAAACTAATATTATATTATATTTAAACTAATATTATATTATATTTAATCTAATATTTTATTTAATACAAATCTAATCTATATTATATTTATTGAATAATAATCTAATATTTAAACTAATATTGTATTACATTTAATATTTAAATGACTACAATAAGATATTTAATCTAACATTTTATTTAATATTAATCTAATTTAATATTATATTTATTTATTAATAATCTATATTTTAAATTAATATTATATTGCATTTATTATTTAAACTACTATTTTATTTAATAATTTTATATTTAAACTAACTTTAATTGAGAGGAATCTAATATTTTATTAATATCACTAACCCCACTAGCCCTATTCTTGCTAACCCACCATTTCTATGTGTTAGTAGAATAGAGTTATTCTTGAGCTAACCCAATTTGCTAATTCATGTTTGGATCACCAAAGTTTGAGAATAGTGAAGCTAGCCCAAGGTTAGCTCTATTCTTGGATGATCCAAACGCACCCATAAGTTGTATCCATTCATTTCATTTTCAATACAATTTAGTGGGCTAAAAAACCGGAGCTCAGACTTCATTTTCTCCTACTCAATCTTCTCTCTCATGTTGGGACCCACCCTCTCTCTTTTTCTTTTTTTGCCTTCATCCCACGTGGCTCTTGATGAGTTTAAATTGAACTACTACTTTTAAAAATTTATAAACCCTAATTTCTACTTATGTTCAAATCACAAGCGCATGATCCTACTGATGAACCAAAATGGTATCACTACTTTTTAGTATAAATTAATATATTTTTTAACCCTAATGTCTGCTTACGTTCAGATCACAAGCGCATGATCCTACCGTGTAGTATAATTATGGTGTCGATCCATAGGGGTATTAGATTATAATTACTTTATACTAGTCTATGTGCTCTGGTTGGTTGAAAACAGTTTAGAAAATAATTTTATGATAGTTTTGAAAATAATTTGTTGGGTTCAATACCTTAAAGTTATAGGCGGAGGCGCTAATTGTTCTAAAGTTTGAGTTAAACAATTAAATAGAGATTCTCTAGGGTTCAGGTTTTCTCCTTCTAAATTATGCAAAATATATATTTCTGACGTCTTCTAACCCCGCATGCGGTCTATCACCCCGTATGCGGCATAGAATTGTCTCATAGCTACCCAGTATGCGACACTGTCACTCCCCGCAGGACGTGTTGGGTTTTTGTGTACGTGATTTGAAAAGTTTTCCAATCTCGCGATCGGCTTTTGAGGCAACAGTTCAGAGTATTATAAGTATGCAATTAACTTTCTCATACAAACCTAATTGTCCATATCCTATTATACAAATCATTCCATTTATTACTTGCGTAAATGTTGGATTTCATTACATTCGTATGTAAAGCAATAAGAATTTTTATATAGTTTTTTCCTGAAGACAACTCGCATGTCATAGTAGAGCGGCGTCATTCTTTTTGCAGAAATAAGTACTGTTATACTTCTTGTGAGCATGTCTACTCTGACCGGCATTCGCATGCTTATAACGAGTATTTCAGAAGGGATCCCCATGATTTAAAACATGATATAGATGGTTTGAATATTTTTTCAATATTTCTTTTTTCAATTTTCAGTTGTAAATTGATTCTTTTATCATTGTTATCTTAATCATCTTTGGCCTTATTTGCCAACTAATATTTTTCCCTTTTTATATATATATTTTTTTAACCCACAGGATTGTTCTGATGGATGCTCTGGATAGAGAAGACAATTTTCACAGCATCACGAATGATGTGTTATCATACCTTGTTAGGATTTAGCCAATAATCATCTATTTGAGTTAGTTTTCATGTGATGTATAGCATGCTTATGGGCTCATCTCTAAGTGCCAACCTCGGTTTTGTTGGTTTGAATGATGTTAGAAGTTGGCATCGGCATGGTTATAATGTTCTGTGGTGTATCAGCATGTTGATCTTAATGCATGGTTTGAATTTTTACATTATGTTAAATGTGAATTTTGGAAATAGATGTTATTAGTTAATAGCGCTGTATGAAGTGTTTAATTTGTTTTTATTTGAAAATTTGCTACATTAAACTGATATTCACGTACTAATTCTTGCAAGCATGTCTTCTGTTTGCTTTTGTACCACTGTATATATATTCATCAAATGCCCAAAATCAAAGAGACAAAAAGCAATTTAAATTGCAATAAAATACATTGTAAACAAAACCACACAATCTATTTTGAGACAACAAATACATTCCTTTAGCAAATTAAGCTTAATTGACCATGCTATCTTTCTCATTGATACCTCTCTCTTCCTCTCGCATTTTGTTTCCATTAGCAAGATCTTCTTTGCGCTACAATTAAAATCAAGCTGTTACAATAATGACATTGAATGTTCAATTTTTTGCTTAAAAAATAGTACAATACAAAATTAAATATCTTAGGACATGTTCAACAATACAACAAGCAGCAAAATATAGGTCTACTATTACTGTTCAATTTTTTGTTTTAAAAAAATAGTAAAGTGCAACAGCACATACCTTTGGACATGTTCTAATGTTATGAGCCACCTTTGCGTGGCAATAACCGCAATTTATTCCTTGTCTAGCGATGGTCTCAACAATAGGTTTAAAACGTCCTAGTCTTTTCTTTCTCCCCTTGCATTGTGACATGGGAGGATCAAGATACATCACACCATCCTCATCTCTGTCTTCTTTATCTACATCCTCCATTTCTACTTCCCCTTTTTCTACTACTTGGATTGGTACTAGCAGCTGATATAATCTCGGCTACCATAGGTCTTACCTCATTCTTTATCTCACTAATCCTAGACCTTACCACCCTAAAGGCAGCGCCTGATTGTGAAGCTAAGTCTTCAAGTTCCTTGAGCTCTTGACGTAGAGTGGCCTTCCTAAATGCTCGTAGAGCCTCAGATTCCCCTATATCCATGCTTCTCTCAACAACAGATCTCTTCGCATTAGCATTGGCTTCTTTGCACCACCTTTCTATAATGTAATGCGAGGGAAGGTGCTCTATACCCACATGATGCATCACTTTTATTGCATGCTGACACAAGAACCCTTCAAATTCAAATCCTTTGCAATTGCATGAGAATCTTTCATTGTCTTTGTCAACCTCAACCATGTAATTTTCTGGAACCCAATTGCGAATGGAAGGATTTGTCCTTGTAATAACCTCATATAGAACGTCTCTTTCACGCTCGATGACAATACCTAGTGTAGTCTCTTTTAATATCTCCTTAAACACAGAAAGTTACTTCTTGTATAAACTTGACGTGCCTCTTTCTCTATTTGGTATTTAGACCATAGGCGTGGCACCTCATTCATGGTTTTGATATCCTCATCGCTCTCTTTATGCCAAGTACCCTCAACCATACTTTCCATATTAATTACAAATTGATAAATATATGTATGGTTGTGCACCCACAATTTCAATATGGCATTCATGCTCTCACTCCGTTGGGTGGTGGACATCTCCGCAAAAAAGGTGTCACGAAAGTATGCCGGAACCCATTCAGCACGTTTGTGGTACATAACCTTCAGATGGTTGTTGTCATTAACCTCAAACTTGTCCAACATGGTTGCCCAAGCTTTCTCGAAATCCAATATTGTCAAGCTACTGTTAATCACATACCCTAATTGGTCTTTGAAACCAATTTTTGAATTGTACAAAGACATAAACTTCTCCTTTGCTTTTCTCATCACATGCCATTGACAACACCTATGTATGGTATTTGGAAAAACTTTCCTAATAGCCACCCTCATTGCAGGATCCTGATCAGTAATGATAGCTTTTGGATGCTTCCCGTACATTGCCGTGATCCATGTTTCGAACAACCATGTAAAATTTCTTTCTTTCTCTGATCTAAGAAGTGCCATGCCAAAAAAAATAGAGTGTCGATGATGGTTTACCCCAATAAATGGTGCCAATGGCATGCTATATCTATTGGTGTTGAAGGTGGTGTCAAACGTGACAACGTCTCCAAACTCTAAATATGCCCTTCTTGCCCTACTATCAACCCAAAATATATGTTGAACAGCACCGTTCTCATCTGCATCTATGGCATAGAAAAACTCAGCATCTTCTTCTTGTTTTTTTCGAAAGTAAGTCAATGTGGTTTCAACATCAATCCCTTTGAGCTTCCTATTCTGGGTTGCGATTTGATTACTCACATCCTTTTTCTTAAAAGTCAACTTTCTCTTCCCCCCTCGCTTCTTACCTATATACTCTAATATTTGTGATGTACCAATGTTTTGAGCACTCATGTCTTTGATTATTTCCTTATCTTCTGCAATGATGCATTTCTGTGATCGGAGATTTCGAATTTTAGATGGAGATCGAATCAGATCATGGTTGTGATCATCCATAAAAACGGTCACACGCCAAACTCCTCCTTTTACTAACTTTACCCTGAGACATGCCTTACAACCAGTTCTAGTAGTCCCGTACTCCCTCTCAGGTGTCTTCACACTTTTTGAACTCTCACTCCCTCGCTTCTGTTCAGCTATCTGACGTGGAGAAAATCCTTCTTTCGAGAAAATCCTTCACATTTCTTGATTTAGTCTGTGTATTTCTTCGAATACTAAATCCAACATGGCCAGCATAAGCGTTGTAGAAATTGTAGGCCTCAACAGCGGACATAAATTCCCTGCCAACATAAGGTTGCACAGTATCGGATATAGCAACCTCATGTTCTTGTGATTTTGTTCCACTCTGCTCATTTTTTTGTTCCTCATAATCTTTCCCTTCCTCCCCTTGTCCTTCTCCAACTTCTTCTTCTTCTTCTTCTTCTTCTTCTTCTTCTTCTTCTTCTTCTTCTATTGCTAATAAATCGTCTCCTTCTGAATTTATGGGATACTCGAGAGCTAGAAATTCCTCAAATCCAATATAAGGATCATCGCCATCCATCTGTTTAGTATAAAAAATAAGTCTCTTGATCAACATATTTGAAGGGAACACATTAAGTTCAATATATAAAAATCATTACCCGAAGTTTTATGATGCCATGGCTATCTATTGTAGGCGAGTCCAAGGAATGAGCTTCGTTGAATGAGCCTACACTACTTGAAGCATCTCCAAGTGACATCTCAGCAGTGAATCAAACTACACAAGTTAAAATGAAAATCAATTTTACAGGTTTATTATCTTGGAAGAAGTTATAGGTTGTACTTCAGTTTTCTTACACAAGTTATAGGTTTAATTATGCCAAGGCTAGTGATTGTCATGAGTGAATTGTCAATTTTCTTCTTCAGGCCCTATATTCAATCATCTCCTTTATAGTTCTTTTATATCTATCGTTTATTATAAAACCCAATATCCATTGACCAATTCAAATCAAATAATAGAAGTAGGTACATAGCTGGTTCTCGGTTCAAATTTCCTATTTGCTTTGCATCAAGACGTGATTGAAAAAAACATGATTCATAACAACAAAAAAACAAGATTCAAAAGAAGGGGGAGCAGAGAGAGAGACAGACCTGTCGGCGAGAGTCACATGAAAGTGAGGGAACGTCAATGGCGCGAGCGCGAGAGAACGACGACTTCTTTGCCAGCGCGAGGCGGAGGCGGAGGCGCCTGGTTAGGGTTTATCGTTGGAGAGACATCGCGAGGGAGAGAGAGAGACCTCCTTCGGCGAGGGAGCGTCGATGAGCACACGCGCGAGAGAGAGCGACGACGAGATTCCACTACGAGGGAGAAAGGTACGGGGGCTTAACTCACAGCACGACTTTTGACGAAATTGAGAGGAGAAATATAAGAGACGGAATTAGAAAAGTTAACAGAGTTTCTCCGTAAATTACTTGATCCAGCGAATCTCACAGCACGACTTTTGATAAAAATCCAAGAGCTCAGATTTTGAATTACGCTCAGAATGGTAATACGCGTCGTACCATAGACTCACTCGGGAAAGTATATATAGCAAATGAGGAATGTGAATTCAGTTTTCAAAACTAACCACACGTTCTCCCACATTTTTTATCATGATCTAATTCGAATTTGGCTTCCCTCCAGAAGACAAAGTTTTAGATCTTTCTCTTACCTTTCCAGAAAGATATAGAACTCCCAAAACCGACTTCAGATGAGAGAGATATGATCAAAATAAGAAACGTGTGCGGCAGTTTTCAGAACATGGCGGTCCAGAATAACCGCCACGTTCTAGCACGTTTTTGACCACGATTTAATTCGATTTTGGCTTTTCTTCAGAGATGCAAAGTTCTAGATCTTTCTCTTACCTTTCCAGAAAGATATAGAACACTCAAAACCGACTTTGTATGAGAGAGATATGGTCAAAATAAGAAATACTGCGCAGCAGTTTTCAGAAAACGTGATAGTTATTAAGAAAACAATTCACAAACATGGGCCACAATTAACAACAGTCATTGGACTTTGTTTATTGGGCCAAGTTCAATTTTTCCTTATTTGAATTAATACAATTAATCTAATTAATTGTAGTATCATATAATTATTCCAAATAATTATATTTCTCATGTTCTGGTCGAGAAACCAATTTATTTATCATGTCATATATGTCAAATAAATTAAGGAGCATTTCTAATTAACTTCTTATTGGTGTGACCTTGTGGGATCTATGTCAAATGACAATGGAATCTGAAACTCCTTTCGATTCCATAAACTACAAGCGGCACCTAGCAATATGCATTGTAGTTACCCAAATAACACAGATGATAAGTACCATATTGTATCACGATCCCTAAGCAACAATTGCCTCGTGTCAATTCCATGTCTCATGATATCATGAATAGATCCAAGGTAGGAATGTGTCATCCTTGCAAATCTACTAGTTTCTTGATTCCAAAATAATTCAGTAATTATGATTAACTCCTTAATCATATGTGCACATACTTGTATTATTTCATCAAGGGACCCAGTGATATCATCACTCATTTACATGAGGGACATTGGTATTCTTGATAATTACTATCCCTCCACATGAGAGATACATACTGAGATAGAATCTGTATAACTGCCAGTTACTGACAGCGTTGGATAATACCCACGAATATGTATTCTCATGTGAGAAAAACAATCATCTCATACCTTAGAATTCAAGACACAAACACAATCCATATTAAATGTTTTATTTTGGTCACGTCCAATCCCCTGATCTCCATCAGGTATCCATTTGATTAGATTGACAACCCCTTGTCATATGATCTGCAGAACATGATCATCATCTAATCCAAATGCTAATCTTATGTTGGTAATTAATGTTCCTTGTTAACTACCAAGACTAGGGACACTTTAGAGTATTTATTAACTCCTGTATAGAGTTCCACAATTCCAGGTCCTTAACCCGAATGATCTATAAGTAATAAAATACTCAAGGAACAAAATGATAAATATATCATCCAATTACATGAACGAAACTTAGAAAACAATCATCCTATGATTGGCTTCTAGATCACAACACTAACAATAAGTTGGTTTTAAAGTTTTATTCTAGTCAATTCAACTAGTTTAGAAATAAAATTAGAGATAAAATATTGTTTTATAATAATATTCAATACCAGATTGATAATAATTAGTGTTGTAAAATTGTTTTATGAGATTATTATATATAATATCCAAGCAATTCAAATAGAAAAAAAACAATTTTTTCTTCATTTTGATCAATTAAGTCCTAACAATCAAGCTCTAGATATCTACTCAAACTAAGATAAAGTGTAGTTTACCAAAACTATATTATTAGCTTAAACCATTAAATTACTTGCATAAACAATTTTCTTTCAAATATATATGAACCAGTGTTCTAAATAGCTAGCTATAACAGCGCTATAGCTTTTTCGGACCATAAAAGCTAAGCTATGAGATAAAAGTGCGCTAATTCACATACGACCGCTATAGCTGTAATAGCTGACCGCTTTTACCGCTATGCGCTACGCGCTATTGCTACCACTATGCTACATGAGCTTTTATTTTGCGATTTGTATGGACTTTTGTTCTTATTTATGATGCTACATAGTCTGCTATGATAAGTATTCTGAACTAAACTATGTGCTTATGTTCCTATTTGTGATTTAGTCTCTCATATTATATCAGAAAATATTCAAATATTAATTCCTTCTTTTGCTTGCTCTTTGTCTAATATTCACTTGTAAAATTATTGTCATTCGTTTCAATTGAAAGCTAATTTTGATTATTATAATATATAAAATGTTCGAATAAGTATACTTACTTTATTTCACTTGTAAAATTAATTGTTCTTTGTCTATTATAATCTGTAATACTATCAAGTATGAACTATTAAATAATGTTACCTTGTAGATCTTTTTTTCTTCTTATTTGCATGATTGAAAAAAGTATAGACTTAGATTAGTTATCATTTGATTGTTACCCTAATTCTCTAATATTGATCGTGATAATTAGTAGAAATATAGAATATAAATTTTGAAACGAAAAAAACGCTATGTATGATAGCTTCCGCTATAGCTACGCTATTCGCAATAACCTTTTTTTTTGTCTCCCCGCTATGCTATTATAATCACTATTTAGAATCTTGATATGAACTATTAATTGTGCAGTTTTGTTAGGTAATTCCGGCTTTTAGATAAACAATAGTTTACTTTTTCAATGGTTATTCATACGTCAATTTGTGAGTTATTATTCAATCCTCTTTTTTTTTTTTTTAATTATGTTTCACTTTTTTGCATATTGATTCATTTAAAACTCTTGGAGTAGAATTAGAGTATTCTTAAGAATTGATGAGCTTAAGTTCAAAATATCAAACTGATTTGAAATGATGAATCGAAAATTTTGAAACCGAACTACTTTACTAATAACTTGTTTACATGTCAAATTTATAAATTTTTGAATTAATTAAGCGTACAGTCAAACAGTTAAAAAATCAAGGTTTATAAGGTCCTATTCGGCTGCCACTATGGCCGTGGAAAAAAAAAAAATTCATTCAGAGTGAATTTTTTTTTCCCACGCGCACAGTGTTTTGGCTATTCAAATTGGAACCGAACCCAAACTCATTCCCGTTCTCACGTGGCAGCCGAACAGGCCCTAAGTTAATTTTAATACGTTCATTTTTTAATTGTTTTTATACCTCTTGAATTTATGCTAAATTAATTCAAAATTTTATAAATTTGACATGTAAACACATGACTCGTGAAATAAATTGATTTCAACAGTTTGAATTGACCACTTAAAGTTAATTTAATAGATTTTGAAATTAAGCTCACTAAAAACTCGTGAGCTTAAGAACGCCATAGTTCTACTCATACTCTTAAAAATAAAAACATAGTACTTGCCTTTGTCTAGTTGGAAAATTTTAAAAAAATTATTGTAGAAATAATTAATAATACTATCATTTTTTTCCGTTTGACAAGTGAATAATAATAAAATAAAGTAATAACTAATTCGATTTATGTTCTTTTGTTAATGTTTGATAGTGAAGTAAAATAAGATGAAGAACATAAAAAAGTATGAATTAGTGTAAGAACAAGTCTTTATAAAACAAGTGAAATAGCCCAAGTTATTTGGATCTTTAGAGAGTCAATTTTTATAGTAATACACCTTGCAGGAAAAATTGATTAAGTAAACTAGAGTTTTAATGTATTTCCATCTGAAATTACTCTTGTTTAATGAGATTAATTACAACGCAGAAAGTTTAATGCAGTAACCCGCTGTACGATCTGCTACACAGACCAAACCAGAGAAATTTGGAACTTCTTTCAAATTCAATTTTAAATGATTAAAAAGCCCATAGCTTCAATTTTTCACAATAAATGAACAATGAAGTTCAAAGCTGGCACGCAGATCTCTTTCCCCCCACCTCCTCTCTCTCGCCTCTTTCCTCCTGTCTCTCTCTCTCTCTATATATAACACGTTCTTAGCTCTTTTCTCAATCAAAATCAGTTCTCTCTTTCATCCATGGCATCTCCATCCCTTCCTCTGCTTATCCTTCTCTCAGTCTTGATCCTCTCCCCTTTTACTCTCTCCAGTGCCAAGTCAGCCTCTTCTTCGTTTATCCCTTCTGATGGTTTCCTCTCCACGCTCCGCTCCACTGTAGAAGAGATCCAATCGGTACAAACCACACTGCATTTTCAAAGAAAAAATCATAATGTAGGATTGATTAATTTACCATTTTAAATGTATCATGCACAGATAGTCTCTATCGTGGCGGGATTCTCGGATGCACTCGGTGGTGGGCTCCGCTTGTCATCGGCAGTATCAGACTGTCTTGACCTCCTCAACCTCTCGTCAGACGAGCTGTCGTGGTCCCTAAATTCCTCTCAGGCAACCACTACCAGTACCAGTAACTCTGCTGGTACTGGTAACCGCCGGTCGGACCTCAAGTCATGGCTGAGCGCCGCATTGAGCAACCAAGACACTTGTAAAGAAGGACTGGATGATACCAACTCGATGCTTGGTTCGCTGATTGGTACCGGGCTCGAGACTATCACTTCGCTCGTGGCCGAGAGCCTCTCTGACGTGGCTGATGCCTCAGGATCAAACGGTAGAAAGGGGGGTAGGAAACTTGTTGAGGGGTTCCCGACATGGATCAAGTCGAAAGAGAGGAAGTTGTTACAGGCTACACCGCAGGGCATTGTTGCCGATGCTGTTGTCGCACAAGACGGGACCGGAAATTACAAAACGGTAATGAACACTAAAAAAATTATCTAAAAATTTAAATTGACAAAAAGAACAAATAATTCCAAGTAATTAGAATCTATTTCCATAATGTACTAGATATAATTACTAATTTTCTCTAATGTTGTTGATTATTTTATTATTAACTTTTTTAGTACAAGCCAAGAGGGCAATAGGCACTTTCACTGTTAATACAGTGCCTCCAATTACTATTATGATAGTATTATTATTGATACTATTAATACTACATGCCATTAACACAACTACTACTTGTAACTAATTATTGTGATGATTTGGATGGATAACATGACAGATAAAGGAAGCGTTGAATGCGGCCCCCGAAATGACCGAGAAACGGTACGTGATACACATTAAGAAAGGAGTGTACAAGGAGAATGTGGAGGTGAAAAAAAAGAATTGGAATGTGATGTTCATCGGGGAAGGGATCGGCGTCACTGTCATTTCCGGTGACCGGAATTTCATCGACGGGTGGACCACCTTCCGGAGCGCCACACTCGGTTAGTGTTTCTCTTTTATTTTTGTTTTTTTTAAAAGAATTATTATCAACTTTAATTCATTAGTTTATATGTCCCTTGCATTTCTGGTTAGAATAAATTAGGTGGTTATTTTGGTAGTAGCTGAATTAAATTAATTACTTTATTGGTTGTTACTGTACGGTTTTGTAAATTTTTCGTTTAGGCATTAAAATTAGATTAATGTGGCAGCTAGGACCATTATATATCATAACTAGGAACAAGGGCATAATACAAAAATATGGTCATACAAAAAGGATTTCCATTAGGACCATTATATTTATTAATTAATAATTATATCTCTGCTAATTAAGGACTGAAAACCAGCATTAACATGAATTATTTTAAGCAAATCTTGATTTTCAGATCCCGGTCATACAAAAAGGATTTCCATTAGGACCATTATATTTATTAATTAATAATTATATCTCTGCTAATTAAGGACTGAAAACCAGCATTAACATGAATTATTTTAAGCAAATCTTGATTTTCAGATCCCAATTTGTGATTGGTTTAGTTGTTGTTTAAATTCCTACCCAGAAGTGCAATACATCTGTACTTCTCTATATTGTTAGGGTACAAATTTTAACAGAGTAGTTTTGGCTTCGTACAGCCCAGGAATCATATGAAGTGGTTTTTTGATTCTATATTTTGTGCGCATATGAAGTCAAAACTGCTCTGTTAAAATCTTTACTCTATTATTATGCAACTACTAAATTAATTAATTAAGGAATTCTTTTCCAACATGAAGCGTTGTGTTGACTTAATTATCTTAAATATATCTTCCCGTTAAATATTTAATAATAATAAACCTCCTTAATTTTCTACTTAAGAGTAATTTATCTTATGGTCAAAATAATGTCAATGAGTCAATGACCGGAAAAGAACGGTTGAATTAAGAAGAGCAATAAATGATTTTCAACAGAAGTCTCGTTCAAACTTTTTAATCTAGCTAGGCAGACAACATGTGGCGCATAATCTCTGTGCTAGGGTTGTATTTAATGCTAAATTTACCCCGTGGCCCGTATTAATTAATTGAAAACCTAGTGCATTGCGTCGGTGCCGTAGAATTCGATCGCTTCCAATTTTGGTAAGCAATGTGGGGGACCAGAGTATAATTCTTTTTTTAAGATGGGAGCAATAAAGTATTTTCTTCGTGTTGACACGTCTTTTGATACTTAGTTTACTGCAAAGTTTCATGTGAAAGCTACACTGCTAGTCTGCTACAGCCTACAGGGCTATCTCCTGTCTTAGTCGGTGACTGTTAATAATTATATTATATTATATTATTATGAGATGGAACCTTTGTGAAGTTTGAGTTTTTTTTATTTTTATTTTACGTTCATATTTTTTTATTTTAAAGTGTAAATAGTCTGATCACATGAAAATAGTTTTGAGTTTAAATTATATATATACAAATTTTTACTATTTTTTAGTTAGATAAAAAAAATCAATATTTTTAAAAGATTATGGACAATTAAAAAATAATGATTTTCTACATATCTAAAAAATAATAAATAATTTTAAAAAGTAAAAAAAAATGTGGTCTAAGAATATTTTCATATGAATTTCATGTTGAACAGTTCAGATAGACTGTTTAAAATTAGAAATATATACGTGAAGTAAGAAACAACTCTTATTTCATAAAACACCATAGCCCGTCTCATTGTATTATTGTTATCATCATATTCATTATTATATTATTAAAATTATAATAATGTATTTATTTTTTATTTCAGTTTGGCTTTTACGAATATATCATTGAGATGTTCAATTTCAAAATCCAAACTCCTTTTAGAGGAATAATATCTAGAATAATTTATGTACTCAGAATGACTAATATCAATTTTATAGCAAGAGAGAAGTGAACTCGTCACTTAGTAATTAGTGTTCTCAAAGAGATTGTCCGAAGTATATATAAAAATAAAGAAAGATGTAATTATTGTCCTATTTTATGTAATTTTTTTTAAATGAAATATATAGTTCTTATAGAATTGAAAATATTGATAAAAATTTTTCGACGGCATCGAAGAAATTAGGGGGAATTATACCAACTATGTAGTTCATTTGATAATTAAAGCTCATTAGTTCGAGTTATAGTGATTGAGATTAGGCAGTTGTACACTTGTTTGATTGATCACGTCATCACGCAATGTTTTTTCCCGATCAGCTGGGACTCCTTCGAATTATTTCGTGCATTAATTGTAGAAAGAGGTTTGGCGCAAAAAAATTGCATAAAATGAAAAATTTCGTAAGAAATTTCTACGATTTCTTCTATCTGACCGAATTAGGGTTGTCTTTTTTCTGCTTTTTTTAAAAATATTTCTAAAATAAAAAAACTTTAATTTCTGATTGCCTGAGAAATAAAACATCAGCAGTTATTAAGAAGTAAGAAAATGTATTAGCGCATTAATTGAAGAGACAAAAGTTCCGGAAGGAGCCAGCGTAAAACTGAGCCATGTCAGATTTTGACTGTGACGCGTGTGACGCGTGGGGACCACATATCGTACCAGTACTTATTAGTTATTACTGACTAGTCTTCTCCTTTCCTTTCTCCTTGATTCCTCTGGATTCCTTGCTGTATCTTTTTGCACTCTACTCCTGTCCAATCCAAAAATATACGGAGAATATCTACAAAATGTTAACCTGTACTTGTTCCTTTGTTATATACCCATTTTTTATAAGTATAATTAAAAAAAAAATATAAATATGAAGCATCAAATCAGAATTATTTTAGTTCAAACGCTAGCAAAATTAGCGTTTCAAAACGAGACGAAAAGATGACATTTTGTATTTGATGTCACAATTTTTTTTAATGAGATAAAAAATGGGTTTTTTATACAAAATCTTAAGTTGTTTCCTTTTTTTTTTTTTGACATAAAACTGTGAACATGTTCGTTTCAGTTCAGTACACCTCTAAAATGCTTCCATAACTTTGCTCCATGAATTCACCTTAAAAAAAAGTAGTACCAAAATTTATATCATAAATTTTAAGATTCTTACCATGTTTAATGGAGCCCTTTCACCTCTATTATATCCACTTTTACTGTTTGCGGATCACACGTGATCAAACTTTTTAGATCCTTCTTTTGTCAGGGCAATGGTGAAAAAAAAAACTTTGGACGCTTTTATATGTTTTTTTCTTGTCAAAATATGCACTACGATAAATTTTTTCTTCTTTTTACATTTACATGGAGGCCATGTAAACCAGAAATTAAGAACATGGAACGCCGACAAAGATAAAACCAATCTTTGGTTGTCTCCTAATTAATGCCACCAAAATTGGATGAAGTTATATTCCTGCATTAGCTCTTGTAAAGAAAATGAAAAGAATCCTGCAATTAATTCTCATTTAGCAAAAGATAATTTTTAAAGAAACAATTACTAAGAGAAATTGCACATAGTTACTCCAGGGAATTCTCAAAAAGAGGAAAACATTATAGTACAACAAATGACTTCATTATCTAGATGAAACTATTCTTATGATTACATCCTAGAATCTAGATAGTTATTGAAGCGCCATTTTCATTTATTTGTTAGTCAATTATTACAACAAAAATAAGGGAAAAAAAGTACTGCTTTTATGAACTATTTCACTGACCCAATTTTACTAAATTTCTACATGCAGCCGTTGTCGGCAAGGGCTTCATATGCCGGGACCTGACTGTAGAAAACACAGCCGGCCCAGCAAAGCACCAAGCGGTTGCTCTGAGGTCTGACTCCGATCTCTCAGTATTCTACCGGTGCAGTTTTGAGGGATACCAAGACACTCTCTATGCACATGCTCTCCGCCAATTTTACCGTGACTGCAAAATCAGTGGTACCGTCGATTTCGTCTTTGGCAATGCGGCTGCAGTCTTCCAAAACTGTCAGTTTCTCGCACGAAAACCCCTTCCTGATCAGAAAAACTCGGTCACTGCTCAAGGACGAAAAGACCCGAACCAAAATACCGGCTTTTGCTTCCAGTTTTGTAACATATCGGCCGATGCAGATCTAGCTGCTGCAACGCTTGCTTCGTCATCTAACAAGACCTACACGTACCTTGGTCGACCGTGGAAGGAATATTCACGAACAATAATAATGCAATCTTATATTAGCAGTGTGGTCAGGCCTGAAGGTTGGCTTGAATGGAACGGCGATTTCGGACTTGATACATTATTTTATGGTGAGTATATGAACTCGGGACCTGGCTCGGGGATTGCCAGTCGGGTCAAGTGGCCCGGGTACCATGCTATGAACAGCACCAATCAAGTCGCAAATTTTACTGTCGCACAATTTATCGACGGTAACTTGTGGTTGCCAAGTACCGGAGTGAAATATAGCTCTGGTTTGACAATGTAGTTGAGAGATATATATAGAGAAGATATGAGACCCAGGGGCTTTAATTATTTGGTACATAAATGTAAACCTCAAATTAGATTTCGTTCTGAGCCTAGTGCTTATGTATTGTCTGTAACTTTTTTATTAGTTGATCTGTATTCTTTTTAGTTTGTGCTAATTATATACGTTTAAACTGTCATAAATATTACATATTTACCGGATGGGTACTTGGGAAGAGATCAACAAATCTAAATTTTCTATATATCATATTATCTTGAACCTCAACAAGTGACACATCATACTAAAAAGAAACACAAACAAAGATAACGAGAATGAAGCTAACATCTCAGTGTGCTAATTCTCTCTGTTTCCTTCAACTGTTCCGTAGTTTGTGCAGTTGCAGATGGGCCGAAAGGAGGCCCAATAGATTTGGATAGCCAGATAGGTTAACTGGTCCGGTCCAGGGCTTTACATGGAAAGCTTCAATTTCATTAATGCGAGAAATTGTGAAAACATTTTATTAAGACTTGAGAGCAATATTGACTAAGGTTTTCACGTGCCAAAATTAATCTTGTGAAAACATTATTTTTAAGATTCACACTCTGAGCAGGTCTCATTTTCTCAACGATAATACCTTACTGATCAAAAGAAATTCAGTTAAAAAAAATGGAATTTACTGTTGCAAATATAATGGAATGGTCAACGAATTCATTCTTAGTGTTGCAAGTTACAACTTTCAATAAATTAATCCGTTAAGGAGCTATAAATTCATTGACTGATGGCCTGATGCATTGAAACTAAACGCAAGGAATAAGGATTTAGTGCAACTGTGCAAATCGTTATGAGCAGAATTATAAATTTAATATTCAGTTGACCGGTAAAAATTATGAAACTTATAATGTCCTTTTAATAAAACAAAACAACAAAATTTTCATCATTGACGTTAATTAGCTATTCTCAGCCATCAGTCAATGAATTATTTGTGCTGGTCAACTCTTTTAGGAACAGAAATAGCAAACCGTTATAATTTTTGAACGGAGAAGCTGGCACGCTTCTCTCCTCCCCCCACCTCACCAGGTTCACCGCTCTTCTCTCCTCCCTTTCTCCCTATATATCTCTACCGTTGATTTACCGCTCTTACACAAACCATTATCACTGTAATTTCTCCAGCCATGGCCTTTCTATCCAGTTTTCCTTTGTTATGTATCCTTTTTATCCTTACCCTTGGTATAACACCCTCCTTTGCCCACTTCCCATCCACCGGGCTACCAGGGCTACCATCTGCCGGAGCAGGAATTGGCGGGGCGTCCGGAATTGGTGGAGCAGGAATTGGCGGGGGGCTACCATCTGCCGGAGCAGGAATTGGTGGAGCAGGAATAGGCGGGGGGCTACCATCTGCCGGTTCAGGAATTGGCGGGGGGCTGCATGCCTTCATCCCATCAGGCAGCTTCCAAGCCACCCTCCAAACCACCATGCAACAAATCCAAAAGGTACATTACATACAACATTACAAGTGGGCCAATTTAAATAAAAATAATCATACTTGAATGAGGCTATGGTAATATGCATACTACGGAATCAACTTGTACTATGGATGTATATTTTTATTTTTAATTTAAATTTTAAACAGTCAATTTAAACCATTAACCATAATCTTCATATTAAAATGTACTCGTAGACCAAATTTTATATCTTTTATAATTTTTTTTACTCACTTCTATATATAGGTAGAAAATCGTTGCTTTTTAATGGTTTAGAATTTTCAAATCAAGTGACTTTCTATCTATCTAAAAAAAGTACAAAAATTCTAAAAATATAAAATGATCTGCAAGTACATTTCCATATGAACAGTTCAGTCCGACTGTATGAACTTTAAAAGCAAAAATATAAGTCTATACTCTATAGCGCGGGTCGTGTAATATGTACATAGTCTCACTCATTATAATGAATGTAAATGGTGTTAATTAAGTACATGCATTTAATACATATATTTGTGTCATCCACAGTTGATGCCCATAGTGTCGGGGTTCTCAGGTGGAATAGGTGGCAATCTCCGCGTACAGTCAGCAATCAAAGACTGTCTAGAACTCCTCGACATGTCATCTGACCAGCTCCAGTGGTCCTCCTCTTCCTGTAATAACTCCACATCAAATCAAGTGGCGGCCGAAAACCGCCAGTTCGACCTCCAATCATGGTTGAGCGCTGCTCTGACCAATCAAGGCACGTGCAAAGAAAGCCTGGCTGCTTCAGGCTCGATACTCGGGTCAATGATGGCTTCTGGGCTTGATACTGTCACTAAGCTCGTGACCCAGTGCCTCGGGCAAGTGAGTGTTGCTGCCGGGACCACTACTGGGGTCAGTGCCTATGGTAGGAGGCTTGTCGAGGGGTTTCCGGAATGGACGGAGAAAAAAGATAGGAAGTTGTTACAAGGTGCATCAAAGGGCATTGCTGCCGATGCCGTGGTTGCGCAAGACGGGAGCGGCAAGTTCAACACGGTAATGTTGAATTATAATCAATAAAAAATTGAAGTCTTAATTTCAACAATAGAATATGATTGTTACTAACAGAACTATTTTAAGAACTTATTTTTCTGTAATACAGTATCAAAGAAAAATATGCTAAATTATAAAGTGTAAATAATGATGAATTTTTACTGTGATTAATGACGGCTAATTGGATCCTGAAAAATAACAGATCATGGCAGCAATCAATGCGGCTCCGGAGATGAGCGAGAAGAGGTACGTGATACATGTGAAGAAAGGGGTGTACAAGGAGTATGTAGAGGTGCCGAAGAAGAAGTGGAACCTGATGCTGGTCGGAGACGGGATGGGCGTAACCGTCATTACCGGCAACCGAAATGTATTCGACGGGTGGACCACCTTCAGAAGCGCCACAGTCGGTTAGTGTTTCTTTTTAGTTTTAATTTAATATGAATTATACAGCTTTGCTAACTAACTTTTGTGAATTATACATGCAGCCGTTAATGGCAAGGGTTTCATAGCTCGGGACTTGACGGTAGAAAACACAGCTGGGGCGGCTAAACACCAAGCAGTGGCCCTCAGGTCGGACTCCGACCTCTCAGTCTTTTACCGGTGCAGCTTCGAGGGATACCAAGATACTCTCTATGCACATGCTCTCCGGCAATTTTACCGTGAATGTAAAATTACTGGCACGGTCGATTTTATCTTTGGTGACTCAGCTGCTGTCTTCCAGAAGTGTCAGATTCTCGCAAGACAAGCCCTTCCTAATCAGAGTAACATCTACACCGCTCACGGAAGGAAAGAACCCGATCAAAATACCGGTTTTACGTTCCAATTTTGCAATATATCTGCTGATGCTGATCTCGCGAAATCTCCTAACCCGACCCCCACATTCCTTGGTCGACCATGGAAGGAATATTCGCGAACTATTATTATGCAATCGACAATCGGTAGTGTGGTTAGTAAGCAAGGATGGCTTGAATGGAATGGCAATTTCGGACTTAACACGCTATACTATGCCGAATACAACAATACCGGACCTGGTGCGGCTCTCACCGATAGGGTCAAGTGGCCTGGTTTCCATGTTCTGACTAGACCTCGTCAGGCAACGAACTTTACCGTTGCACATTTTATTAACGGTAACGTTTGGTTGCCTCGTACCGGCGTGGCGTTTACTTCTGGTTTTCGTGCATAGATGAGAATAGACAGTTTGATCTGGTACCTGGACTGAAACAAACCCTGGAATTGGGAAGATTTTGGTCTAAGTGTACAACACACATGTTTAATTCATCGAATCAACGGCGGCTGTTTTGTTTTTTTTTTTGTTTTTTGTTTCTTCTTTTTTGCAAGGAAGAAGGTTCACAAGTCTCAAGTCCCAAGGACTATGGAGACAGGAACGGGTGACCTATAATATGTAAATTAAATCTGGTATCTCACCAAGTGAGTCACTAGCTTATTTGTAATGTTAATTGTATAAATCAATTTTGTAATAACGGGAAAGTATTCAACTTTGGAAGAATTTATCCTTTTTTTTTTATTGAAGTAAAATTGAAAGAATTTTTCAGTACTTTGACATATCGCCTGTAATGGAAGCCATGTATGAGATTGTATTTGTAATTTAATAAAAATCTTAGCCATGAAAATTTGATGTATAATGTAAGCCATGGATGAGATTGTATTTTGGTCTATCTATTAGGGCATGTTCGGATGTCACGAAATTATCCGGGATGGATTTTATGAGTTAAAATCCACTAATTAATTTACAAAAACTCATATTTATGGATACACACGGAGATAATCATAGAATGTGCTAAAATGAATGTTCGGTTATATCTTGTGATTAGGTATGAGAAATTATGATTTGAGAATGATATTCATAGAATATTTTACTGTGTTATTATTTGTTATTAGCACTTATTTTTAATTAATAATCATTGATCTTTTTTATTATTAATTATAATAATTAACTTATAATAAAATTCAAAAAATAAAAAAAAAAAGTAAAGTTACAACTTACTAGGGAAGATATAAAAAACTAACTTACAATACTCAACATTTTTAAATTAAAAATTGAGTTACGAACGGCACAGATTCATCAAACTCAAAAAATTAAGTTGTCTCAGAGGATACAGATTCCTCAGCAGGAAGGAGACAGATAGATTTTGTGGTTGGTTAGACGAGGTATCTTTTCAATTAAAGTAAAGATTGTGGGACTTAAGAAAAGAAAATCCTATCCGGTAATCTCCGCTCTCGGAGCCTCAGACACTAGCCTCACAGTTTTTTTTTATGGTTGGTGTAAGTCTATGCTTGTATATATTTTTTTTTTATCCAAGCGGGTAGAATTGTATTTATCCTCTGAATCTTTGTACATTTTAGTGTAGTTTGGAACATAGTTATATATCAATTGTTGAAAAAAGAAGTGAAAGACAGCTAAAATTATTTTTGCTCTTGTTATTTTTGGAATCAATTCATGCTTGATAAGATCCAAGGATATGTTGGTACATTTGCCTGTATAGAGCTCCTATGGTCAAATGAAAATTATAGAATGTTTTATGGGCTGAAACTTGTAAGGCCTGTAACAGATGGGCCAAGACAAAGGCCTTTTTAATTGCAAGAGTAGAAGGCATTCTTCTTTACAGGTTTTATGCACGAATCAGCTTAAAGTATATTTTGCTAAAACCCTCATTTTGAATTCTGTTGTTCAACAAAAAGAAATCGAGAGTTTAAGGACTTGTTCTGTGACTGTGAGCGAGGAGTAGGGGTGTAAACGGTCGGATACGGATCGGATAGTGGTCAAACCATATCCTTATTCGTTATAATTTTTCGGATACGGGTATGAATACGGATAGTCTCGGATATGAGTATGAATCGAATACTAAATGGATACGGATACGAATCGATATTGGACGGATATAAATATAATTCAGATAATTAAAAATAAATTATCGATACATATAATGAAAAATAAATAATATTTAAAAGATGAGAGTTCAAATGCCTTCATTTTTTGTGCCTCCACTATGCCTGCATTTTTCAAAACTTTAATAACTCAAATTTAAAACTTAAAAGTCAAAATAAAACCGTTAGATGTGATCTATGTTCTTTTCTCTATGTGCTCATAAAAAATTATCACATTTCAATTTTGATTTTATGTGAATCAATAAGTTGAAAAATCAACGTCTAGAAATTATCTATATTAGTATGTTTTTTACAAGCTCTTGATGACAACCAAAACAAAATTGAAATGTCATAATTTTTTATACGTGCATAGATAAAATGATGTAGATCATATCCAATGATTTTATTTTGACTTTTAAATTTTAAATTTTGAGTTATTAAAGTTTTTACAAATGAAGCATGATGAAGGCACAGAAAATGAAGGTATTTGAACCCTCCTCTATTTAAAATATTTTTTTTTCATTGATAAATTAGAGTTTCGTTAATGTACTGCTTTAAAAAAAAAATTGACGCAAAAAAATCATCATACTTTGCTTACAGGAATCATATACGAATTTCATTGCATCCAAATTTGTTGATGTATTGCGATTTACGAAGTTACGGACTAGGTTAGGAAATAAGAGTAGGGAACTCCAGCTTAGTAGCATTGCATATGACCTACTATTCGTAAAGTGTAGTCTTATTTTCTAATCTAGAGCAAAGCTAGGATGTGTTGTATTCATCAAGAGAATTTAGTGAACAATGAATTCAAACAGTTGAAACCCATCTATTTTACGAGTGTTGTGTGTACGCGCGAAATTTTAATTTTTTTGAATTAATTTAGTACAAAGTCAAGCGGTAAAAAAATAATAATAAATGAATGCATAAAATAACTTATGAAAAGTCATTTTTTTACCACTCAACTTTGTACTAAATGAATTTGAAACTTTTAAAATTTTGCATGTACAAATCACTCGTGAAATAGATGAGTTTCAACAGTTTAGATTCATCGTTTGAAGCCAATCCAATAGATTTTTAAAGTTGTGCTCACCAAACCCTCTTAATTAGCACAACTAACTTTGCTCCACTATCTATACTAAAAATATTGAAATTTGACCAAAAAAGATAACTTTGCTCCACTATCTATACTAAAAAGATTGAAATTTGACCAAAAAATTTACCTTTTGTCAAACATCAAATATTTTCGAATTTAATGAAAATTGATACTAACATGTGTCCAAGGGAAAAATAACATATGTCTACGGTGCTAAGAGAGAACCGTCGGATAAATATTGGAAAAAAAAATTATTGTAGGTAAACAGTAACCCGATCCTTCCACGATTAAATATAAAATAAATATCATGAGCATAAAAACAGATTGAGGCTTCATGTGACAATAACGTTAAACACTTCATAAATAAATAAATTTATTAAGCGAAATGTGGAGGGACCAACGTATTAAAAAAATATATATATATGAGCTTAATTTACAATGCGCCATTATTGCCGGAAGGTTTTGAACTATCTATTAAAGAGTGTTAGCCGTTCGATCAGCATCTAATGGTTGGTACCTGTCGTAGCATGGATATTATTTTCGTTGTCAGCAATTAATTCTTAGATATTTTGTATATGTAAGCCCCTACAATTTTATTTTATATCTCACATATTTCTTACCAAGGTATAATTTGAATTCTTTAAATATATAAGCTCTATAGAAATTTTTTTTCAATCAAATATGTTTATAAAAATTATATTTTAGAAGCAAAATAAGTGTATTGAATATATTTCATGATTATGTATGTAGTTGTAAACTTTTTCGATTGAACCTCACACATAAGGAAATGCTGTGCAGACCCAACTAATATTTATTGGCAAATTTAAAAATGGCTGAGTGCACATGACGTGCACTGTTATAATCATCAAAGTTTTGACTAAAAGTAGCCAGAAATTGCTTAATGCATTTGCCATGCACTGCCTCTAATATGAGTACATAGTAGAAATTGCCATGCATTGCCTCTAAAGAAAAGAAAACCCTATCCGGTAATCTCTGCCCGGAAACTAGATCTCATTTTTTTTTGCAGTATTTATAATTCATCTAATATGAGTACATAGTAGAAACTGATAAGATTGACGTGATTTTTAAATTAACTCATAAGATTTGAAGAATAAATAACGATTTGAAATTATAAATCATTCGACCGAACTACACATTCCACAAACGTATGTCCATGACTTCCTGACCACACATTCCACAACTGCTTGATTTGTATTTATTCTTATCCCAAGTGGCCAGAGTTGCATTTTTGTACATTTTTGTTGAGAAAATTAAGGACAGTTAAATTTTGTTAAGACACTAAAAAAAGAAGGGGATTTATAATTAATTTACAGTTGTCAATATTATCAAAGTAAAACACATTGTTACTGCAAATCAGAGAGAAGACACATTGCTTTGCAGTAGATTGGCTATTCTTTAACAGTTGTCAATATTATCAAAGTAAAACACATTGCAGTAGAACCATATATAAAACACATTGCTTTGCAGTAGAACCATATATAATTAACAATGTATTTTTAAAATCCGGCAAGTAAAACATACATGTACTTTATACACATTACATACACGATAAATAACAAAATTTTATGTAATTACCTTTTATCAAACATCAAATGATTTTCAAATTGAATGAAAATTGATACACAACACATTTATTAGAAAAACATGTTTATAAAAAAAAATTCCAACTGTTTTATTTAGCCTACTCGTTTATTTCAAAGAGAAATATAGTTCTCTGTATGTCTGGAGATATTAAATATTATGGTATTTTAATGAGTAAATTGACTATTCTTGGGCACACGGCACACCATAAATTTTCATAAAAAGAATCCCTAGAGTTTCTATAAAACAGAAAAGGCACTACAGTACTCTATTTCTAACAAAGACAACCAACTCCATTACTGCCGGTACAACTTTTCGAATGATTTTTAGGAAAACATTTGTGTCAAAATTTAGACTCCAAAAATCAGCCGAAAAATGTGAACCATTGAAGTGTCAACATTAAGTAAACTCTAATCACAGTAAGAAGAATACAATAGAATATGCACCATGTTATGTTATGTCATTTCTATCCCATTATAACTTTAACTGTCCAGTAACAAAGCAAGTCACAAAAACAACGGGAGTCATAATATGGTTCTACTGCAAAGCAAAAAAATATTAAAGCAACACAAAAGCCCCAACTATGCAATTACAAAAGTAGAAAAGACAATCTGAGAGAACATTAAGATGTTAACACCTAACTTGACATTGATGGATTACTCATCTGGACTAAACAATAAATTTGTTGCCCCAAAGTGAGGTGAGGACATGTTTTTCTTGAACCATCCAAAGACATACTTGATGAAGCTCAGATGAAACGGGGTTAGTAGACAAGACAGCACAAGGATAGTGTAGGATGTGTTGTCTTAAGCTCAACTAGACTCTCCACCAGTGTATTCACCAATTGGTATGTTCCCATATTTATCCACTTTAACTCAAACCTCAATTCCATCTAGATTCTTGCACTGTAATAATGCGCTCTTGATCGAGTTGCTTCCTTGGTCACATTTATACTGGATGTTCAAGGAAGAAAAGAGAATAGAGAGACTTTTAATAAAAATGCAACAGATTTACTAGTCTATCAAACACCCTGCATGGTCAGGATGCAATCCAAATCACTACTAACCATTAGCAGAGAATATGACCCTGATGACAAAATGACGGTCAAAAGAAGGATGACTTGGCAACATGTCTTTGTTTGTAGATTGCCCTGAACAAAACTTCACCTGTAACCTTCTTTGATTATGTCATAATCTTATTTTGCCAAGTGGTCCGGATTTTCCAAGCTGATCTGAACCAGTCATCAGACTCTAGCAAGCCATTTATGGAACAAGGGCTACGACATGTTCAGATTTCTTGGAAAACGATCAAGACGAAACCCACTATAACTTGTAGTATACTAATATCGTATTGTAGTATCTAGAGCATTGTTTAACCTGTCAATATTTATCAGGTATCATTAATAAGGTATTACAACAAGTTTGTTGTTGGACAAACCAAGTGAATATACCAAATTCTGAATACAAGTTCATAACAGCTCTGATGCTTAGCTGGATTTATTGAATAGTTAGGTATTATACATTCTTAAAATATATTCATGTTGAAAATATTATACAAGTTCCAATAATGTTGACACACAAGTTCTCATCATAATTGAGAACTTTATTTGAAATGTTCCACAAGAAGCGACCACAGAAATGATAAGTGACTTTGATGTTCACTTTCCACGAGAATGAATTAGACAATGTTGACATATTGCACCATCATTATAAACAGACATTATTTCTCTCTGAAGAGAGAAAAATTCAGAAAAAAACTAAGTACCTTATCATTAGTGTTTCCACATAAAACAAGCTTCTTCAAATTAGAGGCTAAGATGTCACTGACCTCATTAGAATGACAAATCTTACAAAAATCGCGAAGGAACAAAGTTGTCAGGTTGAAGAAAGTAGGGCATGTATGCAATTTTATTGCAAACAGAGCCTGTATTTAAAAGAAATAGGCTTAGATATTACAGCATAAAATTAAAGGGATCGTACTAGCATGATGTACTAAATCCCAGATACCATACCTATCATGTTTCATGCAGGGATCGTACTAGCACGTATTAGGTACCAGTGAAAACAATACCAGTAGTCAACAAAAACCCTTGGCCTATATATATCACAGAATCCTTGGGATTTTATCAATAATATAAATCATTTACCATAATTGTGCACCCAGATAGCTCAAGATTTTGGACATTGGCAACATGTAGAAGATTACATAATTAGTAACAAACTTATACAGTTGTTACATTAATAGTTGAGCAAACAGCAGATTGAAAGAAAAAAAAAAGGATAAACTTAATTACTGTTTCTTTGCTTGAAATTCCCAACATCTGTGAAGTACCCTATGCTTCACAGTTGTCAACTTACCGACTAAGTGCTGTGTCATTTTTTTGTTGGACCTCATACTAGGCATAATAACCCCAAAAGAATAATGCAAAGTCAGACATACCAATTATCTTACTAGAATAATAATGCAAAGCAAGCTGTTACGCCTAATGTTGTCGAGTTATCCAACTAGAATCACAGAAAATGGTTCAAGAACAACTTATCTGGCAAAAATTGTCTGAATTACAAATTTACCCTCTTTGACTTGCAGTCCAAATCTCCCTCCCGTGCTTGTCAGTTGTCAAGTTCCCAAGCTAGCACCATTTGTAGTTGAAACTGAAATTAAGTAAAAACATCACTATGTAGACTCCTTGGCATCAAATTCCTGCTCAATAGCCCACTTGTGGGCATGACTCGAAGAAAATCACTATGTGGACTCACGGGCGAGGGCATGTCTGTGCTGGTATTCAAACATCATTGGTTGCCAAAAGAAATTTTTTGACTTACCTTGCAAACAAACAAACAAAAAGAAACTAGTTAAGGCCTCGTTGTACCATTCAAGGTAAAATCAAATGGAGGTCAACAGTACAAGTTAGCAAATTATGTACTATACTTTTAGGTTCAATTTGTTATTTCAACATGTATGGGGGGTCCACATATTTAATTATTTAAATTGTTTGGGCAGTTCTGAAATTTTTATAATTTGTGCTACAAATGTAAAAGAACATCATGCAATATTAATTAAGTTTCAAAAAATAAAAATTGGGGTCAATTGAACCACATACCACAAATTGGGGGCAATTCTGATTGGACCAGCTTGAGGCGGCCATATGTAGGCACCCAGCCCAAGTCCTTCTAAGTTATTTGCTCACTACTTTTGACCTAGTTACCTAACTGTCAAACGGCTTCAAAGGAAATAACAAGAGGGAAGAATACAACAAAGTACAAGGCAATTTCAATAAAAGGACTTATGAAACCTACACTATACTCTGTTTTGGCAGGGCAGCAGTTGATCTGCACGGGGTTTAATTGGGGCTTAATGTACTGACCTTACTTAGATCTATCTAGATTATTGCTTTGTATCAGTTTATTTGCAGATTTAATTAGACACAGCATGTCATGGCTCGACAGGCAAACA
Organism: Carex parvula; assembly: GCA_025461045.1. Lineage (NCBI taxonomy): Eukaryota > Viridiplantae > Streptophyta > Magnoliopsida > Poales > Cyperaceae > Carex > Carex parvula. Next base: position 782,774 of record JAJGRW010000727.1, read on the forward strand.
TAGAAACAAAAAAAAGGTCTATATCATTCTGTGCAATTGCATCCTTACACCCAGCCAGTTCTAATTTGATTTGTACTAATTTTGTAGTTAACTAAGCTTGTGATTCAATAAAAAACTGATAGCTATGCCAACAACTAGAAAAACAAAAGGGAGGACAAATTTCACCACTGTTTTTTCTAGTCCAAATCTTCACTGCTTCCCAACCATAGTTTTCTCAAGCAAGTGTGGCCCCTGTTTTAGTCCAAACAGATATTCGGTAACTCATCATTACTTAACAAACAATAGGAATGTTCTAGTACATGGAATGTGCTTCAATGGGAAGGTTATCTTAAATGAATGCATAAAGAAAAACTTATCTTGAAATTTTTTTTTTCAGAATCACCTTAGGCCCAATTCTCCTCGCCTAGCACAACTTCTCCCTTGGCAGCCTCACTTGACAAAGTCAATCCGTACAAGAGCTGTATGAGCGAAGGAAGGCAAGGACACATTCTGTAAGAACATAATTTAAAAAGAGAACTTGGCAACATTCAAAACTGAAAGTAATGTAACAGCAAGTACATTAACCTACTTGTTTACAATACAAGAAAATAAAGGATCAAAACAGAATTGCAGCAGTGGTTAGTATGCAAACGAATCAAGGATTCAATCTGCTCACATTTTTCTTTGCTTGAAATCCCCAACATCTGTGAAGTTCCCTATGCTTCACAGTTGTCAACTTACCGACTAAGTGCTGTGTCATTTTTCGTTGGAACTCATACTAAGTATAATAACAACAAAAGAATAAAGCACAGCAAGCTGTTACGCCTAAACGTTGCCCAGTTATCCAACTAGAATGAAAGAAAATGGTTCGAGAACAACTTATCTGGAAAAAATTGTCCGAATTGCAAATTTCATCTCTTTCTCTTGCAGTCCAAATCTCCCTCCCGTGGTTGTCGGTTGTCAAGACCAAGCCAATATAGCACCATTTGTTGTTGAAACTGAAATGAAGTAAAACATCATTTCTAACAAACAAGGAAAGTTACTATTGAAGTTACCAAGTACAGCACAGAGGCGAATATCTTACTTGTACGAAAGAAAATAAAATAACAAAGGAACTAACCATGCAAAACCTATCCGATTGCAATCGGATCTCCAATGGCATCAAATTCCTGCTCAATTGCCCACTTGTAGGCATGGCTCGAAGAAATCACTATGTCGACTCACGGGCGAGGGCATGTCTGTGCTGGTACTCAAACATCATTGGTCGCCAAAAGAAATTTTTTGACATACCTTGCAAACAAACAAACAAACAGAAACTACTCAAGGCCTCGTTGTACGATTCAAGGTAAAATTAAATGGATGTCAACCGTACAAGTCCGCAAATTATGTACTATATTTTTAGGTTCAATTTGTTATTTCAACATGTATGGTCGGCATATTTAATTATTTAAATTGTTTGGGCAATTCTGAAAATTTTATAATTTGTGCTACAAATGTAAAAGAACATCATGCTATATTAATTAAGTTTCAAAAAATTAAAATTGGGGTCAACTGAACCACATACTACATTGTGGGCAATTCTGTTTGGACCAGCTAGAGGCGGCCATATGTAGGCGCCTAGCCCAAGTCCTTAGTTATTTGATCACTACTTTTGACCTTGTTACCTAACTGTCAACAGCTTCAAAGGAAATAACAAGAGGGAAGAATACAACAAAGTACAAGGCAATTTCAATAAAAGGACTTGCATAACCTCTACTAAACTCTGTTCTGGCAGGGCAGCAGTTGATCTGCACGGGGTTTAATTGGGGCTTAATGTACTGACCTTACATAGATCTTTTTCGATTTTTGCTTTGTATCAGTTTATTTGCAGATTTAATTAGACACCGCATGTCATGGATCGACAGGCAAACATAGAAACAAAAAAAGTAGGTCTAATTCAGTGCAATTGCATCCATACACCCTGCCAGTTCTAATTTCATTGTACTAAGCTTATGATTCAAATAAAAAACTGATAGTTATGCCAACAACTAGAAAAACAAAAGGGAGGACAAATTTCACCACTGTTTTTTCTAGTCCAAATCTTCACTGCTTCCAAACAGATATTCGGTAACTCTTCATTACTAAACAAATAATAGAAGTGGAATTCACCTTTTTCATGCACAGAAGACTCTTGTGCTTCAATGGGAAGGTTATCTTAACAAAAGAAATGAATGCCAAAAGAAAAATTTATCTTGAAATTTTTTTCAGAATCATATTAGGCCCAACTCTCCTCGCCTAGCACAACTTCTCCCTTGGCAGCCTCACTTGACAAAGTCAATCCGTACAAGAGCTGTATGACCGAAGGAAGGCAAAGACACATTCTGTAAGAACATAATTTAAAAATAGAACTAGGCAACATTCAAAACTGAAAGTAATGTAACAGCAAGTATGGAGTATTTGGCACATTAACCTACTTGTTTACACAATACGTGACAATAAAAGATCAAAACAGAATTGCAGCAGTGGTTAGTATGCAAACGAATCAAGGATTCAATCTGCTCACATTTTTCGCTCAGTTACAAAACTTATACAATGGTTCAAGAACAACTTATCTGGCAAAAATTGTCTGAATTACAAATTTCATCTCTCTCTCTTGCAGTCCAAATCTCCCTCCCGTGCTTGTCAGTTGTCAAGTTCCCAAGCCAATTTAGCACCAGTTGTAGTTGAAACTGAAATTAAGTAAAACATCATTAATAACAAACAAGGAAAGTTTCTATTGAAGTTACCAACAACATGCACAGAAGCGATTATCTTACTTGTACGACACAAATTAAAAAAACACAAAGGAACTTACCATGCAAAGCCTATCCGATTGTAATTGGATCACCAATGGCATCAAATTTCTGCTCAATGCCCACTTGTGAGCATGACTCCAAGAAAATCGTGGACTCACAGGCGAGGGCATGTCTGTGCTGGTATTCAAACATCATTGGTTGCCAAAAGAAATTTTTTGACTTACCTTGCAAACAAACAAACAAAAAGAAACTAGTTAAGGCCTCGTTGTACAATTCAAGGTAAAATCAAATGGAGGTCAACCGTACAAATCTGCAAATCATGTACTATACTTTTAGGTTCAATTTGTTATTTCAACATGTATGGGGGGGTTAACATATTTACTTATTTAAATTGTTTGGGCAATTTTGAAATTATTACAATTTGTGCCACAAATGTAATAAGAACATCATGCAATATTAATTAAGTTTCAAAAAATAAAAATTGGGGTCAATTGAACCACATACCACAAATTCTGTTTGGGGGCAATTCTGTTTGGACCTGCTTGAGGCAGCCATATGTAGGTGCCCAGACCAAGTCCTTAAAAGTTATTTGCTCACTACTTTTGACCTTGTTAACTAACTGTCAACACCTTAAAAGGAAATAACAAGAGGGGAAGAATACAACAATGTACAAGGCAATTTCAAGAAAAGGACTTACATAACCTACACTATACTCTGTTCTGGCAGGGCAGCAGTTGAGCTGCACGGGGTTTGATTGGGCCTTAATGTACTGACCTTAGTTAGATTTTTGCTTTGTATCAGTTTATTTGCAGATTTAATTGAACACCGCATGTCACGGCTCGCCAGGCAAACATAGAAACAAAATAATTAGGTCTCTATCATTCTGTGCAATTGCATCCACACACCCTGCCAGTTCTAATTTGATTTGTACTAATTTTATAGTTACCTTAGCTTGTTATTCAAATAAAAAACTGATAGTCCAACAACTAGAAAAACAAAAAGGGAGGACAAATTTCACCACTGTTTTTTGTAGTCCCAATCTTCACTGCTTCCCAACCATCGTGTTGTCGAGCAAGTGTTGCCCCTGTTTTAGTCCGAACAGATATTAGGTAACTCATCATTACTAAACAAATAACAGAAGTCTACATGGAATTCACCTTGTTCATGCACAGAAGACGCTTGTGCTTTAATGGTAAGATTACCTTAAGAAAAGAAATGAATGCATAATGAAAAACTTATCTTCAAATTTTTTGCAGATTCACATTAGACCCAACTCTCCTCGCCTAGCACAACTTCTCCCTTGGCAGCCTCACTGGACAAAGTCAATCCGTACAAGAGCTGTATGACCGAAGCAAGGCAAGGAAACATTCTGTAAGAACATAATTTAAATAGAAAACTTGGCAACATTCAAAAATGAAAGTAATGTAACAGCAAGTATGGAGTATTTGGCACATTAACTTACTTGTTTACACAATACATGAATAGAAAGGATCAAAACATAATTGCAGCAGTGGTCAGTATGCAAACGAATCAAGGATTCAATCTGCTCACATTTTTCGCTCAGTTACAAACTTATACAGTTGTCACATATCGGTTGTAATAGTTGAGCAAACAGCAGCTTGAAAGGAAAAAAAAAAAAAAAGGATAAACGTAATTACTGTTTCTTTGCTTGAAATCCCCAACATCTGTGAAGTACCCTATGCTTCACAGTTGTCAACTTACCGACTAAGTGCTGTGTCATTTTTCTGCTAGAACTCATACTAGGTATAATAACCGCAATAGAGTAATGCAAAGTAAGACATACCAATTATCTTACTAGAATAATAATGCACAGCAAGCTGTTACGCTTAATGTTCTCGAGTTATCTAATTAGAATGAAAGAAAATGGTTCAAGAACAACTTATCTGGCAAAAATTGTCTGAATTACAAATTTCATCTCTCTCTCTTGCAGTCCAAATCTCCCTCCCGTGCTTGTCAGTTGTCAAGTTCCCAAGCCAATATAGCACCAGTTGTAGTTGAAACTGAAATTAAGTAAAACATCATTAATAACAAACAAGGAAAGTTTCTATTGAAGTTACCAACTACATATGCACAGAAGCAATTATCTTACTTGTACGACAGAAATTAAAAAAACACAAAGGAACTTACCATGCAAAGCCGATCCGATTGCAATTGGATCTCCAATGGCATCAAATTCCTGCTCAATAGCCCACTTGTGGGCATGACTCGAAGAAAATCACTATGTGGACTCACGGGCGAGGGCATGTCTCTGCTGGTATTCAAACATCGTTGGTTGCCAAAACAAATTTTTTGACTTACCTTGCAAACAAACAAACAAAAAGAAACTAGTTAAGGCCTCGTTGTACCATTCAAGGCAAAAATTAGATGGAGGTCAACCGTACAAGTCTGCAAATTATGTACTATACTTTTAGGTTCAATTTGCTATTTCAACATGTATGGGGGGTCAACATATTTAATTATTTAAATTGTTTCGGCAATTCTGAAATTTTTATAATTTGTGCTACAAATGTAAAAGAACATCATGCAATATTAATTAAGTTTCAAAAAATAAAAATTGGGGTCCATTGAACAAACACATACCACAAATTCTGTATGGGGGGAATTCTGTTTGGACTTGCTTGAGGCAGCCATATGTAGGCGCCCAGACCAAGTCATTATAAGTATTTGCTCACTACTTTTGACCTTGTTAACTAACTGTCAACAAAGGAAATAACAAGAGGGGAAGAATACAACAATGTACAAGGCAATTTCAATAAAAGGACTGACATAACCTACAATATACTCTGTTCTGGCAAGGCAGCAGTTGAGCTGCACGAGGTTTGATTGGGGCTTAATGTACGGACCTTAGTTAGATTTTACTTTGTATCAGTTTATTTGCAGATTTAATTGAACACCGCATGTCACGGCTCGCCAGGCAAACATAGAAACAAAATAATTAGGTCTGTATCATTCTGTGCAATTGCATCCATACACCCTGCCAGTTCTAATTTGATTTGTACTAATTTTGTAGTTACCTAATCTTGTGATTCAAATAAAAAACTGATAGTTATGCCAACAACTAGAAAAACAAAAAGGGAGGACAAATTTCACCACTGTTTTTTGTAGTCCAAATCTTCACTGCTTCCCAACCATCGTGTTATCGAGCAAGTGTTGCCCCTGTTTTAGTCCAAACAGATATTAGGTAACTCAACATTACTAAACAAATAATAGAAGTCTACATGGAATTCACCTTGTTCATACACAGAAGACGCTTGTGCATAATGGTAAGATTATCTTAAGAAAAGAAATGAATGCATAAAGAAAAACTTATCTTCAAATTTTTTCAGAATCACATTAGGCCAAACTCTCCTCGCCTAGCACAACTTCTCCCTCGGCAGCCTCACTTGACAAAGTCAATCCGTACAAGAGCTGTATGACCGAAGCAAGGCATGGAAACATTCTGTAAGAACATAATTTAAAAAGAGAACTTGACAACATTCAAAAATGAAAGTGATGTATCAGCAAGTATGGAGTATTTGGCACATTAACCAACATGTTTACACAATACATGAGTATAAAGGATCAAAACATAATAGCAGCAGTGGTCAGTATGCAAACGAATCAAGGATTCGATCCGCTCACATTTTTCGCTCAGTTACAAACTTATACAGTTGTTACATTTCGGTTGTAATAGTTGAGCAAACAGCAGCTTGAATGGAAAAAAAAAAAGGATAAATGTAATTACTGTTTCTTTGCTTGAAATCCCCAACATCTGTGAAGTACCCTATGCTTCACAGTTGTCAACTTACCGACTAAGCGCTGTGTCATTTTTCCGCTGGAACTCATACTAGGTATAATAACCGCAAAAGAAAAATGCAAAGTAAGACATACCAATTATCTTACTAGAATAATAATGCACAGCAAGCTGTTACGCTTAATGTTCTCGAGTTATCTAACTAGAATGAAAGAAAAGGTTCAAGAACAACTTATCTGGCAAAAATTGTCTGAATTACAAATTTCATCTCTCTCTCTTGCAGTCCAAATCTCCCTCCCGTGCTTGTCAGTTGTCAAGTTCCCAAGCCAATATAGCACCAGTTGTAGTTGAAACTGAAATTAAGTAAAACATCATTAATAACAAACAAGGAAAGTTTCTATTGAAGTTACCAACTACATGCACAGAAGTGATTATCTTACTTGTACGACATTAATTAAAAAAACACAAAGGAACTGACCATGCAAAGCCTACCCAATTGCAATTGGATCTCCAATGGCATCAAATTCCTGCTGAATAGCCCACTTGTGGGCATGACTCGAAGAAAATCACTATGTGGACTCACGGGCGAGGGCATGTCTGTGCTGGTATTCAAACATCATTGGTTGCCAAAAGAAATTTTTTGACTTACCTTGGAAACAAACAAACAAAAAGAAACTAGTTAAGGCCTCGTTGTACCATTCAAGGTAAAATCAAATGGAGGTCAACAGTACAAGTCTGCAAATTATGTACTATACTTTTAGGTTCAATTTGTTATTTCAACATGTATGGGGGGTCAACATATTTAATTATATAAATTGTTTGGGCAATTCTGAAATTTTTATATTTGTGCTACAAATGTAAAAGAACATCATGCAATATTAATTAAGTTTCAAAAAATAAAAATTGGGGTCAATTGAACCACATACCACAAATTCTGTTTGGGAGGAATTCTGTTTGGACCTGCTTGAGGCAGCCATATGTAGGCGCCCAGACCAAGTCCTTATAAGTATTTGCTGACTACTTTTGACCTTGTTAACTAACTGTCAACAGCTTAAAAGGAACAAGAGGGGAATACAACAATGTACAAGGCAATTTCAATAAAAGGACTTACATAATCTACACTATACTCTGTTCAGGCAGGGCAGCAGTTGAGCTGCACGAGGTTTGATTTAGGCTTAATGTACTGACCTTAGTTAGATTTTTGCATTGTATCAGTTTATTCAGATTAAATTGAACACCGCATGTCATGGCTAGCCAGGCAAACATAGAAACAAAAAAATTAGGTATGCATCATTCTGTGCAATTGCATCCATACACCCTGCCAGTTCTAACTTGATTGTACTAATTTTGTTGTTACCAAATCTTGTGATTCAAATAAAAAACTGATAGTCATGCCAACAACTAGAAAAACAAAAAGGGAGGACAAATTTCACCACTGTTTTTTGTAGTCCAAATCTTCACTGCTTCCCAACCATCGTGTTGTCGAGCAAGTGTTGCCCCTGTTTTAGTCCGAACAGATATTAGGTAACTCATCATTACTAAACAAATAATAGAGGTCTACATCGAATTCACCTTGTTCATGCACAGAAGATGCTTGTGCTTTAATGGTAAGATTATCTTAAGAAAAGAAATGAATGGATGGAGAAAAACTTATCTTCAAATTTTTTTCAGAATCACATTAGGCCCAACTCTCCTCGCCTAGCAAAACTTCTCCCTTGGCAGCCTCACTTGACAAAGTCAATCCGTACAAGAGCTGTACGACAGAAGCAAGGCAAGGAAACATTCTGAAGAACATAATTTAAATAGAAAACTTGGCAACATTAAAAAATGAAAGTAATGTAATAGCAAGTATGGATTATTTGGCACATTAACCTACTTGTTTACACAATACATGAATATAAACGATCAAAACAGAATTGCAGCAGTGGTCAGTATGCAAACGAATCAAGGAATCAATCTGCTCACATTTTTCGCTCAGTTACAAACTTATACAGCTGTTACATTTCGGTTGTAATAGTTGAGCAAACAGCAGCTTGAATGGAAAAAAAAAAAGAAGGATAAATGTAATTACTGTTTCTTTGCTTGAAATCCCCAACATCTGTGAAGTACCCTATGCTTCACAGTTGTAAACTTACCGACTAAGTGCTGTGTCATTTTTCCGCTGGAACTCATACTAGGTATAATAACCGCAAAAGAAAAATGCAAAGTAAGACATACCAATTATCTTACTAGAATAATAATGCACAGCAAGCTGTTACGCTTAATGTTCTCGAGTTATCTAACTAGAATGAAAGAAAATGGTTCAAGAACAACTTATCTGGCAAAAATTGTCTGAATTACAAATTTCATCTCTCTCTCTCTTGCAGTTCAAATCTCCCTCCCGTGCTTGTCAGTTGTCAAGTTCCCAAGCCAATATAGCACCACTTGTAGTTGAAACTGAAATTAAGTAAAACATCATTAATAACAAACAAGGAAAGTTTCTATTGAAGTTACCAACTACATGCACAGAAGCGATTATCTTACTTGTACGACAGAAATAAAAAAAAACACAAAGGAACTTACCATGCAATGCCTACCCGATTGCAATTGGATCTCCAATGGCACCAAATTCCTGCTCAATAGCCCACTTGTGGGCATGACTCGAAGAAAATCACTATGTGGACTCACGGGCGAGGCAAGTCTGTGCTGGTATTCAAACATCATTGGTTGCCAAAACAAATTTTTTGACTTACCTTGCAAACAAACAAACAAAAAGAAACTAGTTAAGGCCTCGTTGTACCATTCAAGGTAAAATCAAATGGAGGTCAACAGTACAAGTCTGCAAATTATGTACTATACTTTTAGGTTCAATTTGTTATTTCAACATGTATGGGGGGTCAACATATTTAATTATTTAAATTGTTTGGGCAATTCTGAAATTTTTATAATTTGTGCTACAAATGTAAAAGAACATCATGCAATATTAATTAAGTTTCAAAAAATAAAAATTGGGGTCAATTGAACCACATACCACAAATTCTGTTTGGGGGGAATTCTGTTTGGACCTGCTTGAGGCAGCCATATGTAGGCGCCCAGACCAAGTCCCTACAAGTATTTGCTCACTACTTTTGACCTTGTTAACTAACTGTCAACAGCTTAAAAGGAAATAACAAGAGGGGAAGAATACAACAATGTACAAGGCAATTTCAACAAAAGGACTTACATAACCTACACTATACTCTGTTCTGACAGGGCAGCAGTTGAGCTGCACGAGGTTTGTTTGGGGCTTAATGTACTGACCTTAGTTAGATTTTTGCTTTGTATCAGTTTATTTGCAGATTTAATTGAACACCGCATGTCATGGCTCGCCAGGCAAACATAGAAACAAAAAAAGTAGGTCAATATCATTCTGTGCAATTGCATCCATACACCCTGCCAGTTCTAATTTGATTTGTCCTAATTTTGAAGTTACCTAAGCTTGTGATTCAAATAAAAAACTGATAGTTATGCCAACAACTAGAAAAACAAAAAGGGAGGACAAATTTCACCACTGTTTTTTGTAGTCCAAATCTACTCTGCTTCCCAACCATCGTGTTGTCGAGCAAGTGTTGCCCCTGTTTTAGTCCAAACAGATATTAGGTAACTCATCATTACCAAACAAATAATAGAAGTCTACATGGAATTCACCTTGTTCATGCACACAAGACGCTTGTGCTTTAATGGTAAGATTATCTTAAGAAAAGAAATGAATGCCTAAAGAAAAACTTATCTTCAAATTTTTTTCAGAATCACATTAGGCCCAACTCTCCTCGCCTAGCACAACTTCTCCCTGGGCAGCCTCACTTGACAAAGTCAATCCGTACAAGAGCTGTATGACCGAAGCAAGGAAACATTCCTGTAAGAACAAGGAAACATTCTTGTAAGAACATAACTTAAATAGAGAACTTGGCAACATTCAAAAATGAAAGTAATGTAACAGCAAGTATCAAGTATTTGGCACATTAACTTACTTGTTTACACAATACATGAATAGAAAGGATCAAAACATAATTGCAGCAGTGGTCAGTATGCAAACGAATCAAGGATTCAATCTGCTCACATTTTTCGCTCAGTTACAAACTTATACAGTTCCTACATTTCAATTGTAATAGTTGAGCAAACAGCAGCTTGAAAGGAATAAAAAAAAAAGATAAATGTAATTACTGTTTCCTTGCTTGAAATCCCCAACATCTGTGAAGTGCCCTATGCTTCACAGTTGTCAACTTACCGACTAAGTGCTGTGTCATTTTTCCGTTGGAACTCATACTAGGTATAATAACCGCAAAAGAATAATGCAAAGTCAGACATACCAATTATCTTACTAGAATAATAATGCACAGCAAGCTGTTACGCTTAATGTTCTCGAGTTATCTCACAAGAATGAAAGAAAATGGTTCAAGAACAACTTATCTGGCAAAAATTGTCGGAATTACAAATTTCATCTCTCTCTCTTGCAGTCCAAAACTCCCACCCGTGCTTGTCAGATGTCAAGTTCCCAAGCCAATATAGCCCCAGTTGTAGTTGAAACTGAAATTAAATAAAACATCATTAATAACAAACAAGGAAAGTTTCTATTGAAGTTACCAACTACATGCACAGAAACAATTATCTTTCTTGTACGACAGAAATTAAAAAAACACAAAGGAACTTACCATGCAAAGCCTATCCGATTGCAATTGGATCTCCAATGGCATCAAATTCCTGCTCAATAGCCCACTTGTGGGCATGACTCGAAGAAAATCACTATGTGGACTCACGGGCGAGGGCATGTCTCTGCTGGTATTCAAACATCGTTGGTTGCCAAAAGAAATTTTTTGACTTACCTTGCAAACAAACAAACAAAAAGAAACTAGTTAAGGCCTCGTTGTACAATTCAAGGTAAAATCAAATGGAGGTCAACCGTACAAATCTGCAAATCATGTACTATACTTTTAGGTTCAATTTGTTATTTCAACATGTATGGGGGGGTTAACATATTTACTTATTTAAATTGTTTGGGCAATTTTGAAATTATTACAATTTGTGCCACAAATGTAAAAGAACATCATGCAATATTAATTAAGTTTCAAAAAATAAAAATTGGGGTCAATTGAACCACATACCACAAATTCTGTTTGGGGGCAATTCTGTTTGGACCTGCTTGAGGCAGCCATATGTAGGCGCCCAGACCAAGTCCTTAAAAGTTATTTGCTCACTACTTTTGACCTTGTTAACTAACTGTCAACACCTTAAAAGGAAATAACAAGAGGGGAAGAATACAACAATGTACAAGGCAATTTCAAGAAAAGGACTTACATAACCTCCACTATACTCTGTTCTGGCAGGGCAGCAGTTGAGCTGCATGGGGTTTGATTGGGCCTTAATGTACTGACCTTAGTTAGATTTTTGCTTTGTATCAGTTTATTTGCAGATTTAATTGAACACCGCATGTCACGGCTCGCCAGGCAAACATAGAAACAAAATAATTAGGTCTCTATCATTCTGTGCAATTGCATCCACACACCCTGCCAGTTCTAATTTGATTTGTACTAATTTTATAGTTACCTTAGCTTGTTATTCAAATAAAAAACTGATAGTCCAACAACTAGAAAAACAAAAAGGGAGGACAAATTTCACCACTGTTTTTTGTAGTCCCAATCTTCACTGCTTCCCAACCATCGTGTTGTCGAGCAAGTGTTGCCCCTGTTTTAGTCCGAACAGATATTAGGTAACTCATCATTACTAAACAAATAACAGAAGTCTACATGGAATTCACCTTGTTCATGCACAGAAGACGCTTGTGCTTTAATGGTAAGATTACCTTAAGAAAAAAAATGAATGCATAAAGAAAAACTTATCTTCAAATTTTTTGCAGATTCACATTAGACCCAACTCTCCTCGCCTAGCACAACTTCTCCCTTGGCAGCCTCACTGGACAAAGTCAATCCGTACAAGAGCTGTATGACCGAAGCAAGGCAAGGAAACATTCTGTAAGAACATAATTTAAATAGAAAACTTGGCAACATTCAAAAATGAAAGTAATGTAACAGCAAGTATGGAGTATTTGGCACATTAACTTACTTGTTTACACAATACATGAATAGAAAGGATCAAACATAATTGCAGCAGTGGTCAGTATGCAAACGAATCAAGGATTCAATCTGCTCACATTTTTCGCTCAGTTACAAACTTATACAGTTGTCACATATCGGTTGTAATAGTTGAGCAAACAGCAGCTTGAAAGGAAAAAAAAAAAAAAAGGAATAAACGTAATTACTGTTTCTTTGCTTGAAATCCCCAACATCTGTGAAGTACCCTATGCTTCACAGTTGTCAACTTACCGACTAAGTGCTGTGTCATTTTTCTGCTAGAACTCATACTAGGTATAATAACCGCAATAGAGTAATGCAAAGTAAGACATACCAATTATCTTACTAGAATAATAATGCACAGCAAGCTGTTACGCTTAATGTTCTCGAGTTATCTAATTAGAATGAAAGAAAATGGTTCAAGAACAACTTATCTGGCAAAAATTGTCTGAATTACAAATTTCATCTCTCTCTCTTGCAGTCCAAATCTCCCTCCCGTGCTTGTCAGTTGTCAAGTTCCCAAGCCAATATAGCACCAGTTGTAGTTGAAACTGAAATTAGTAAAACATCATTAATAACAAACAAGGAAAGTTTCTATTGAAGTTACCAACTACATATGCACAGAAGCGATTATCTTACTTGTACGACAGAAATTAAAAAAACACAAAGGAACTTACCATGCAAAGCCGATCCGATTGCAATTGGATCTCCAATGGCATCAAATTCCTGCTCAATAGCCCACTTGTGGGCATGACTCGAAGAAAATCACTTTGTGGACTCACGGGGGAGGGCATGTCTGTGCTGGTATTCAACACTCATTGGTTGCCAAAAGAAATTTTTTGACTTACCTTGCAAACAAACAAACAAAAAGAAATTAGTTAAGGCATCGTTGTACCATTCAAGGTAAAATTAAATGGAGGTCAACAGTACAAGTCTGCAAATTATGTACTATATTTTCAGGTTCAATTGGTTATTTCAACAAGTATGGGGGGGTCAACATATTTAACTATTTAAATTGTTTGGGCAATTCTGAAATTTTTATAATTTGTGCTACAAATGTAAAAGAACATCATGCAATATTAATTAAGTTTCAAAAAATAAAAATTGGGCCAATTGAACCACATACCACAAATTCTGTTTGGGGGGGAATTCTGATTGGACCTGCTTGAGGCAGCCATATGTAGGCGCCCAGTCCAAGTCCTTACAAGTATTTGCTCACTACTTTTGACCTTGTTAACTAACTGTCAACAGCTTAAAAGGAAATAACAAGAGGGGAAGAATACAAACAATGTACAAGGCAATTCCAATAAAGGACTTACATAACCTACACTATACTCTGTTCTGGCAGGGCAGCAGTTGAGCACCACGAGGTTTGATTGGGGCTTAATGTACTGACCTTAGTTAGATTTTGCTTTGTATCAGTTTATATGCAGATTCATTGAACACCGCATGTCATGGCTCGCCAGGCAAACATAGAAACAAAAAAAGTAGGACTATATCATTCTGTGCAATTGCATCCATACACCCTGCCAGTTCTAATTTGAGTTGTACTAATTTTGTAGTTACCTAAGCTTGTGATTCAAATAAAAAACTGATAGTTATGCCAACAACAAGAAAAACAAAAGGGAGGACAAATGTCACCACTGTTTTTACTAGTCCAAATCTTCACTGCTTCCCGACCATCGTGTTGTCGAGTAACTGTTGCCCCTGTTTTAGGCCAAACAAATATTAGATAACTCATCATTACGAAACAAATAATAGAAGTCTACATGGAATTCACCTTGTTCAGGCACAGAGGACGCTTGTGCTTTAATGGTAAGATTATCTTAAGAAAAGAAATGAATGCATAAAGTAAAACTTGATCTTGAAATTTTTTTCAGAATCACATTAGACCCAACTCTCCTCGCCTAGCACAACATCTCCCTTGGCAGCCTCACTTGACAAAGCCAATCCGTACAAGAGCTGTATGACCCAAGCAAGGCAAAGGAAACATTCTGTAAGAACATAATTTAAATAGAGAACTTGGCAACATTCAAAAATAAAAGTAATGTAGCAGCAAGTATGGAGTATTTGGCACATTAACCTACTTGTTTACACAATACATGAATATAAAGGTTCAAAACAGAATTGCAGCAGTGGTTAGTATGCAAACGGATCAAGGATTAAATCTGCTCACATTTTTCGCTAAGTTACAGACTTATACAGTTGTTACATTTCGGTTGTATTAGTTGAGCAAACAGCAGCTTGAAAGGAAAAAAAAAAGGATAAATGTAATTACTGTTTCTTTGCCTGAAAATCCCCAACATCTGTGAAGTACCTATTCGCTTCAGAGTTGTCAACTTACCGACTAAGTGCTGTGTCACTTTCCGTTGGAACTCATACTAGGTATAATAACCGCAAAAGAATAATGCAAAGTCAGACATACCAATTATCTTTCAAGAATAATAATGCACAGCAAGCTGTTAAGCTTAATGTTCTCGAGTTATCTAACTAGAAGGAAAGAAAATGGTTTCAAGAACAACTTATCTGGCAAAAATTGTCTGAATTACAAATTGCAATCCAAATGGTTCAAGAACAACTTATCTCTCTCTCTTGCAATCCAAATCTCCCTCCCGTGCTTGTCATTTGTCAACTTCCCAAGCCAATATAGCACCAGTTGTAGTTGAAACTGAAATTATGTAAAACACCATTAATAACAAACAAGGAAAGTTTCTATTGAACTTACCACCTACATGCACAGAAGCGATTATCTTACTTGTACGACAGAAATTAAAAAAGACAAAGGAACTTACAATGCAAAGCCTATCCGATTGCAATTGGATCTCCAATGGCATCAAATTCTTGCTCAATCGCCCACTTGTGGGCATGAGTCGGGGAAAATCACTATGTGGACTCACGGGCGATGGCATGTCGGTGCTGGTATTCAAACATCATTGGTTTGCCAAAAGAAATTTTTTGACTTACCTTGCAAACAAACAAACAAAAAGAAACTAGTTAAGTCCTCGTTGTACAATTCAAGGTAAAATTAAATGGAGGTCAACCGTACAAGTCTGCAAATTATGTACTATACTTTTAGGTTCAATTTGTTATTTCAACATGTATGGGGGGTCAACGCATTTAACTATTAAATTGTTTGGGCAATTCTGAAATTTTTATAATTTGTGCTACAAATGTAAAAGAACATCATGCAATATTAATTAAGTTTCAAAAACTAAAAATTGGGGTCAATGAACCACATACCACAAATTCTGTTTGGGCCTGCTTGAGGCAGCCATATGTAGGCGCCCAGACCAAGTCCTTATAAGTTATTTGCTCACTACTTTTGACCTTGTTAACTAACTGTCACAGCTTAAAAGGAAATAACAAGAGGGGAATAATACAACAATGTACAAGGCAATTTCAATAAAAGGACTTACATACCTACACTATACTCTGTTCTGACAGGGCAGCAGTTGAGCTGCACGAGGTTTGATTGGGGCTTAATGTACTGACCTTAGTTAGATTTTTGCTTTGTATCAGTTTATTTGCAGATTTAATTGAACACTGCATGTCATGGCTCGCCAGGCAAACATTGAAACAAAAAAATTAGGTCTGTATCATTCTGTGTAATTGCATCCATACACCCTGCCAGTTCTAATTTGATTTGTACTAATTTTGTAGTTACCTAAGCTTGTGATTCAAATAAAAAACTGATAGTTATGCCAACAACTAGAAAAACAAAAGGGAGGACAAATTTCACCACTGTTTTTTGTAGTCCAACTCTTCACTGCTTCCCAACCATCGTGTTGTCGAGCAAGTGTTGCCCCTGTTTTAGTCATAACAGATATTAGGTAACTCATCATTACTAAACAAATAATAGAAGTCTACATGGATTCACCTTGTTCATGCACACAAGACGCTTGTGCTTTAATGGTAAGATATCTTAAGAAAAGAAATAATGCATAAGAGAAACTTATCTTCAAATTGTTTTCAGAATCACATTAGGCCCAACTCTCCTTGCCTGGCACAATTTCTCCCTTGGCAGCCTCACTTGATAAAGTCAATCCATACAAGAGCTGTATGACCGAAGCAAGGCAAGGAAACATTCTGTAAGAACATAATTTAAATAGAGAGCTTGTCACCATTCAAAAATGAAAGTAATGTAACAGCAAGTATGGAGTGTTTGGCACATTAACCTACTTGTTAACACAATACATGAGTATAAAGGATCAAAACAGAATTGCAGCAGTGGTTAGTATGCAAACGAATCAAGGATTCAATCTGCTCACATTTTTCGCTCTGTTGCAAACTTATACAGTTGTTACATTTCGGTTGTAATAGTTGAGCAAACAGCAGCTTGAAAGGAAAAAAAAAAGGATAAATGTAATTACTGTTTCTTTGCTTGAAATCCCCAACATCTGTGATGTACCCTATGCTACACAGTTGTCAACTTACCGATTAAGTGCTGTTTGGAACTCATACTAGGTATAATAACCGCAAAAGAATAATGCGAAGTCAGACATACCAATTATCTTACTAGAATAATAAGGCACAGCAAGCTGTTACGCTTATGTCTCGAGTTATCTAACTAGAATGAAAGAAATGGTTCAAGAACAACTTATCTGACAAAAAAGTGTCTGAATTACAAATTTCATCTCTTTCTCTTGCAGTCCAAATCTCCCTCCCGTGCTTGTCAGTGTCAAGTTCCCAGCAATATAGCACCACTTGTAGTTGAAACTGAATTAAGTAAAACATCATTAATAACAAACAAGGAAGTTTCTATTGAAGTTACCAACTACATGCACAGAAGCGATTATCTTACTTGTATGACAGAAATTAAAAAAAACAAAGGAACTTACCATGCAAAGCCTATCCGATTGCAATTGGAATCTCCAATGGAATCAAATTCCTGCTCAATAGCCCACTTGTGGGCATGAATCGAAGAAAATCACTATGTGGATTCATGGGCGAGGCATGTCTGTGCTGGTATTCAAACATCATTGGTTGCCGAAAGAAATTTTTGACTTACCCTGCAAGCAAACAAACAAACAGAAACTAGTAAGGCCTCGTGTACGATTCAAGGTAAAATTAAATTGAGGTCAACCGTACAAGTCTGCAAATCACTGCTTCCCGACCATCGCCTTCCTCCAGCAAGTGTGGCCCCTGTTTAGTCCAAACTGATATTAGGTAACTCATCATTACTAAACAATAATAGAAGTCTACATGGAATTCACCTTGTTCATGCACAGAAGACGCTTGTGCTTTAATGGTAAGATTATCTTAAGAAAAGAAATGAATGCATAAAGAAAAACGTATCTTCAAATTTTTTTCAGAATCATATTAGGCCCAACTCTCCTCGCCTAGCACAACTTCTTCCTTGTCAGCCTCACTTGACAAAGTCAATCCGTACAAGAGCTGTATGAGCGAAGGAAAGCAGTACCAAGTATACATTCTGTAAGAACATAATTAAATAGAGAACTTTGCAACATTTTAAATTGAAAGTAATGAAAAGGATCAGTATGGAGTAGTTGGTACTTTACAATGCAGTTTCTATTGAAGTTACCAAGTACATGCGCAAAGTAATTATGCTTCTATTGGCATAAGTTATTTTAGTAAAAAAGGAAAAAACACTTAAAGAAAGGAAATCTGGTAACAAACTTTTCTGTTAAAAGAAAAAATGAAATAGAAAAAAAGAAAAACTACCTGATCGGTTGCACAGAACACATAAAATAACTTTATATAGCTTGCTACAATTAATTGTCTTTTTTCCGTGAAAACTACAGAAAAAAAATTGAAATATATAGAACTACCATAAAAACCAATTGCACATGATACCAGATTACTGTTGTACATACATTTCCTCATGCAAGTTTCTACAAACAGAAGCGATTATACTACAATTGTGCACGTTATCTTAATAAAAAGGAATGAACCCTTAAGAAGAACTTAGCATGAAAAATTACCAAAAACACATTCAGATCCGGACACTCCTTGCCAATCGTTAGGTTCTCAAGCCCAATTCACACTATTTTTAAAGAAGTTGTACCTCTCTGCACTTACAACTTGCAATCTCTTGTTTTAGTCTAAAAATACGACAAAACATGATGGTGCAAACCCAAATAAATGGATCGGTCGTAGCATTTATTTTGCTATAAAAATAATGTAACACAATAGAAAATTACATATTGAAAACATACAAAATTGTCACTGGCCTACCTTTATAGGTAATGAAGAATAAATAAATAAAAAAAAAGATATGGTTGAAAAAAACAAATAAGAATAAAATAAAATAAAAGAAATATAAAGGAGAAGATAGAATATCAAATCTCTCAATTTGTGCCGCATCATGGAGTACCTATAATTTAATAAAAGGGCTGTATAAAGCCTGCCTATTCGGGCCGCATCATGAATTCCAATCTCACTATTTTTTGTTGTTGTTGTTTGGAGCCCGTTAATAAGCCTTCACCCATTTATATTGATTCATAATATATCAACTTACTATTTTAGCACGTTAAGCCTTCAAACCATTTAGTGCGCAGTTGTAACGGTGATTATATATTTTTAGGCGAGCTGCACGCTTAAACCACTCTGACAATAAAACATGAGTTTAATGTCCAGAATAATGCTTATCAATGGTAATAAAAGAAAATTGATCCTTTAGTGCTAGGATTGCTCCTTGAACGATATATCATGCCCAAATGGCTCCTTGAAGTTATGACCGGATTCAGATGATTTTTTAGTCGGCAACACAAATACAAAGTAATTCAGGAAGATTTTCTATACTGTCATAAAACCATCAAGTAAAAAAAAAAAAAGAAGAAAGGAGCATAATAAAAATATATCTAAGTTATAAAAGCATGCATGATGCTCCTGGGATTATTAAAATGAAAAGAAAGCACACTGCCATAATGAGTGCAAAAGACAAAAATAATAATATAATATGTCTTGTTACAGCGTGATGCAATTATGAAGTTGTCATCAGCATAGATTTTTTTATTGGCTGAAATTGATCCTTAAAGACAAATTCTTCACAAGTCACAGAGTATGGTCACATATGATTCAATACCATTAATAAAAAAATAACTGAAGCATGTCACCGCTATAGCTATAAACGGTGTAATCCAACATAATGATATAGTTACAACAGTGATGCAAAATATCTGAAACTTAAAACGTCACACGCCTGGCTGAATTAATTAGGGGAGCATGATCTTTGGCAACAAGCTAGCGCTTCTCTCCTGTGCTATAAAAGAACAACCAAAGAGAGACAAACACATAGACAGAGAGACCGAAAGATAGAGAGCCGAAATTATACTCAAATTAACAGAGAGAAAATTGAGTGCAGAGACAGAGATCACGGAAAGAAAGGTAAAAATAAAAAGAGAAGGGTGCTGAATTATTCATGAGCTGAATATCTGATTTTTTATTCTCTTACCCCTCCTCTTCTTCTCAGATTTTATAAACAAAAGGAATCAATTTTAAAGCGAAAGTGACAACACGTTTGAAATAATACAACACCGTTACTTCCGGACTCGAAGCACTCGGTGCAGTAGGGTGCCGTTGGGCAAAATTACACAAACACTCGCTACTATCGGACTCGAAGCACTTGGTGCGTGTAGGGTGCCGTAAGGTGATTCAATGTGGGCTCGAAACACTCGGTGGAGTAGAGCGCTAACAAAAAAAAAAGGATCCGAAGCACTCGGTGCGTGTAGGATGCCATAATCATGCTAATGACGATGCCGAATGAGGCAGAAATGCCTGTCAAAATTCCCTCTTAATTAGACATAAAAAATAATATTTGAATGAATAAAATCAAGGTCGATATGCTGTTGAAATTTCAAAAGAAATAAAAATTTGTGTGGCTTTGTCATATAAGTGATAGATGATAAAACCAAAAATATATTTTTTTATAACATAGGAGCCGATTGATATGACAATAAAAAAATAAAGAAATGAGAGATCAAACTTTGAATGATGGACGTACATACCCAAGAATAAAATTGAAGCAAAATAAAAATAAAGTTTTGCAAAGTTTGGAATGTGCATGGACTGGAAGAATATTGTTGAACTATGAGCATAAAAAAAAAAAATGAAATGATGAATGATTTAGAAAAGAACACAGTAACATGAATTGCTGAGTGATGCTTCCTGCGGCTATAACTCACTGTTGAGATCAGATGCATCAATCGATTTAAGCATGAAAATAATAATAATAACAAAGTTTCATGTCTGCAAACCTCTGAAGAAACTCATATGAAATAAAGGATGTCGATCTTCATGTCAATGATGTCACAAGAATCATCTCACCATTACTTTGAAGAAATAAAAAGTGACTTAATATGTCGAGCAATGTGGATTAGCGACGACACAAATGGGATCTAAAATATCAAACCAAGCGCTTGACCGAGTAACCCCAATTCGTATGCACATCCAAACCAAGTTTAGACTACAAACCATAACCTAGCCCGAGCCTAAAATAAATCCGAAACAAGTCCATATCGAAGACTTGAACCAAAAGACAACTCTAACTCAAACCAAACCCATGTAAATATGAAGATCGAACCAAACCCAAGAAAAATCTACATAAATTCAAAATTAAACCCAAGGCCAACCCAAAACCTATACTAAATACGAAAAACTAAGACCTAAATCAAACACCCAAACATATCTAAATAACCAAATAAATCAAGCCAACAAACTCAAAGCGAACCGAAGAACCACACATCAAGCCCAAGTCAAACCCAAAACCAACCCAAAAATCAAAACCAAATTCAAATCAAAATCCAAGCAAGCCAACCCAATTCACCAAAGTAGACTCAAACCAAAACCAAAGGCTTCCACGCCACTTAAACCAAAGGCTTCCACGCCACTCAAACTCAAAGGCTTCCACGCCACCAAACTCAAAGGCTTCCACGCCACCCAAACCAAGGCTTCCACGCCAACCAAAAACCAAATGCTTCCACGCCAACTCAAATAAAGGCTCCCGACGCCACCCAAATCAAAGGCTTCAACGCTACCTCAAATAAAGGCTTCACGCCGACCGAAACCAAAGGCTCCCACGCCGACCAAAATCAAGGCTCCCACGTCAACTCAAACTAAAGGCTTCTACGCCACCCAAATTCAAGGCTCCCATGCCACCCCAACAAAATACATAAGTTCAGCTAAAGCCTTGCATGAAACATGCATCCCAAACAAAAGCCCTAGAAAACCCTAGGCCCCCTCAAATCAGCTAAAGCCCTTGCATGAAATAGGTACTCCAAACAAAAGCCCTAGAAAACCCCTAGGCACCCTCAAACCAGCTAAAGCCCTTGCATGTAATAGGCAACCCCAAATTAAACAAAAGCCCTAGTAAATACTAGGCATACACTGTTAGTATGCCCTCGAGGTTGAATCAGTACTACCCTTCTGATTCAGTATCACCCTCTGTTCTTGATTGCACTTCAGATACCCTACCCTAATCAGTGTTATTTCGTCTAGCCCCTTAATCTGAGGTTCCTGGGTACTACCCAGGGTAATTAACGGTAGGGGCTTGCGCCTGCCGGAAGGAAAAGAATCCCCACAATCAAACAATAAGCTTCTTCCCCTTTACCTATTCGAGGGAGGGAGTGTATCTGCAGAGACGTTCGCGCCGGTCTACACTAAAATAACAAGCCGACAAAAAATGCCTCAACAGATTCTGGCCCGCCCGTGGGACATTCTTCTCCTCCATCTTTGGAGCTTGACGAAAATTGACGAATACTTAGGGTATCAATCAGAAATCGAGGGGTTTAATACTAATGAGACATTCTCCTACTTTACAGGTTGAAGTGAGACATGATGAGCAACGCCTCCTCACCGCAACACATGACTCGCTTTGAGTGGGAAGATAACAAGAGTCCGGAACCATACTTCAATCCTTCGCTTCGTTTGGGGAGTAACTACAACAACCGTTCTGCCGTCACCAGTGTTCTTATTTGGTACCATCCTCCAGTTCGGTACCATCCCACAAGCCGTGGAGATCATTCCGCATCACCCGCCAAGGAGTGCAATGCTCCCGGTGATAACAAAAACACCAATGGCTCCCATAAAGCCTGAAAGGGGCAGTGCCTTTGCTCGTCCCAACAACACCAAGAGCGTCTTCAGAACCTGAGGCTTAAGAGGAAGGTCGAGGCTATAGTAGAAGAAGAGGATGCTCTCACCATCACTAATAGAGGAGTCAAAAACAATATCCTTGCTCTGTCTCCCACAAATAGAAAGAAGAAAGAAAGAACAGCTTGCCACAGGCAGGCCATGAGAGCTTGGACAGAGAAAACAGATTAGAGGACCCGTCTTGCGAGGGAAAAATATTCAAATATCAGGACATACTTCCAAACCCATTCGCACCACTGCAGATCATGGAGCCTAACCCGATGACGGGCCAGTTAAGCTCACAAGAAAAGGGGAAGGAGAAGGAAGCCTATTCGCCTCCCACCCGACGCACTAAAGAGACCACTCTAGGCATATACCACGCATACATGTCTCTTAGAAGTGGCAACAACAAAAGGCGAAGAACAAAAATGAGGAAACTTATCACTGGTGTATTCCTCCAAAATAACGTACAGACAAACAGGAGAATCAAGCTCCCGTGGCTAAGAATAAAGAGATTCCAAATTACTCCAGGAGAGGTGGAGGCTTCCTGTCATATGGTGGATTCCGATTCAGAGCCATGGGATACGATATCCAAACTTGAATGGGACTCTGAAGGTTATATACCTATAAAGAAGGCCCTTTGTGCAGAGTGTGGAGAAGGGGACTATTGGTTAATGTTCATGTGCTACAGGTGTGAGGATGTGTACCATCCACCTTGCGGCACAGCTAAAAAGAAGAGGCAAAGTATTGGATGACAGGTACCAAACCTGGATATGCCCAGGATGCGAAGTAATCCAAAAGGCAGAGCGTGCAGAAATGAAGCGCGCTAAGAAGGGTAAGACTTCCAATCTAAGAAAGTCACTAAGGATCAAAGAAGACCTCAAGGGCAAGACATGGCCCAATCCCAAAGCAACTAGAGAAATGAGAGAGCTCAAGCCGATGCCTTCTTGAATATTCTTCTTCGGAACAAATGCCTGATTACAAAGAAGTAGATGATGCACGAAGTATGATCAACGACCAAGCCAAATACGACAAATGCTCATCAAGTGAGTCAGATGACGAAGACTGCGTAGTAGATGTAACGCATCTATTCATAACAAAGCCTAGTCAGCAAGAAATATTCCTATACGGAATTTGCAACACGGTTGAAAGGGCTCCTGGGGTACTAATATGCCCGAAATGTGGGATAAAACCTACAAAACATCTACTTCGCGACACACAGATATTTGAGATGGGGGAAACAATATGGGTTCAGAATATAGAAGATTCAAAACCAGGGAATAGAGTTTGGGATACTTGTGTAGTTAAGCACACCCTGATGAACAACACCTATCTACTTGTCAAAGACTCCAGTCATAAAAGCCAAAAATCTGCGACTATTCGGGGCTTCCTCAGTGAACCAAGCACCCAAGTTACTCGAGAAAAAGGGACGCTAATGTTCCCTATACATATTGACGATGAACCCCATTGCCTGAAAGCATTGACAAGAGAAAGATGGTATTATGGGTGCCTTACTCGAGGGGTCCATCAGCAAAGTTCAAAGAAGAGAATTAGTCCTCATATTCTGTAGATTAGTCGAAACAATCTACCGGTGATAAAGCGGTTCCTAAATGGGAGGGACCTATAGAGTCGAATGTGCATTTGAAGGAGATGTCTACCAGCTCGTAGACTGTTGGTGAAAGGTTCATACCTCCGGTCCATGGGCGATATCTCACAAAGTATTATGTCTAGTTAAAAAAAAAAATCATAAAAAAAACAAAAAAAAAAAAAAAAAAAACAAAAAAACAAAAAAAACAAAGAAGAAACCAAGCAAACTTCAAATAAATTTGAAGCCTCAGATAAACTCCAAATAAATCCAAGCTTCAAAATCCAAAAAAAAAAAAAACCACATCATAAAATTTTCACTTCATTAGCGAGTGACTTGTCTTAAGCGAACGTGAGGTCCCCTAACTATCCACAAATTCCAAAGAGGCCTCACGCCACAAAATGGGCTTTGTTAAGTTGTGCCCTTAAACAATTAACACTG
The DNA here is from genome assembly GCA_025461045.1 of Carex parvula. Classification (NCBI taxonomy): domain Eukaryota; kingdom Viridiplantae; phylum Streptophyta; class Magnoliopsida; order Poales; family Cyperaceae; genus Carex; species Carex parvula. Next base: position 807,479 of record JAJGRW010000727.1, read on the forward strand.
GTGAGTCGGTCCGATCAGTAATAAAACGGATGGACAAGTTTTATACTTTGTACTTTAAACAAAGTAAGGCTTTGGTGTTGTGCCTATTTAAAACAACCATCACCGGTTGCTTATCTTTCCAGTTCTGCAAAAAGATCTGCAGGGTTTCTTCATTGTCCCTTAAACAATGGAGTGCCTAATGATGAAACCTCAAATAAAAAAAAATATAAGGAAAGCGGTCACAAGACTATTTAAATTCTGAAGGCACAAAAAAAAAAAAATCTTGATTTGTCTTTAACAAAATCACGCCTAGGGATCGAACTTCAATAAGTTGTTCGAGAAGGCTTGAGGGGATGAGTAAGATTCCACCCATAATTAAACACCTTTGAGTGGAGAGATGATAGT
>JAJGRW010000728.1:0-27991 GCA_025461045.1 Carex parvula
TATACACAAAATTCTAACGGTGACTTTCTATTTAAGTATATAAGCTCTAACGGTAATTTGCTACTCAAGAAAAAAAGGTGGAGTTACATAATTAGCTCTATTTTTTTTTTTATTAGTCAATAATTAATGATACAAGACATATAGGTCATATTTTGTTGAGGCCCAAACCAACGGAATAAAGGGTTTAAGCCGCAAAACGTAATTTAATTGAGTCGGACTAAGATGGCGTAAATCGATCTTTAGACCAGCCTAAAATGTAAAAAGTTAAGTCATGTGGTTTAACATTTAGTCCACACTTGTGATTAACCTAAGATTTATTCAAACGGAATTAATAAAAAAATTGTTAAATTATCTCAAATTACCTAATTAAGAGAATTAAACTCATTAAATATATCTATATATAGTATGTTTATGTACAAAAAATATATAAAATATACTCAATTTATAAAATAATTGTAAAATTATGTTCCATCTGAAAATAATAAAAACTTTTTTTCTCAATTTCTATCGGTGGTTTGTAACATATATCCACGAGATACTAACATGTAGAAAATCGAATTTTAACTTAATTTCGTTATATATATGGAATTGATTCTTATTTTTTTTTAGTTTCCAGCTATTTATAAAATTTTACCTCTAAAAACAGAATAGGGGTTAGTTCTACCGCTTAATTAAATTATCATCGATTACAAAAATAAATCCTATTAAAAATAAATCGTAGCAAAATATGAATTAAGTCATAAACTCCAATAAAAAAAATGAATTAAAATATAATTTAATTTTAGGTCTCAATAAACATGAATAACTTAGATTGACCTAAGTTAGAATAACCAACTTAGGCTCAACCAAACACCACCATAACCAAAGTTTTAGAGCTAACTACCTAATTATTTATATTTCTCTCTTTTTTTTTGAGAGAGCTAGGCAGTGGTATTTGTCTTAATTTTATATTTTATTTTTCAACAGATACATGATCTCTTGTTCATCAAAACTTATGGACATTAATTGGAACTTTTAATTTCGATTGATCACCTGATAATATCTGAACACATAGGTCGAGTATTTGAAACAATTGTTCGAAACAACTTGAAACCTGTGTGAGAAATTTAATTAAAATATTATGAATCCAATTTATTTGATCCAAACATAGCCTAATATTTGTAAGAAATATGCAACTAAATTATTCATAACTCGAGATAGGGAGGTGGCACAGTTGGTCAGAAAAAATAGTCCTAACACTGTGGCTACTCAAAGGTCGAGAGCTCGAGTTCCGCTCACAACTTTGTAGCATCTGCAAAAGTTTCTCAAAAAATAAAATTATCCATACATCACTGTAATCCGGTTAGAATCAATCCAACACTCAAGTCTTTTTTTTATTAATTCTTTTAGATGCTATTTTTGAGAATTAAACGTGCAACTTCTTCGTAAAGATACACATATATAACTTATGCCACTGCACTAAATCCGTAATTCTTAAAATAAATTTAGTTGCACAACAGTCCAACACTCAATTTAATCCCCACTAAGAACAACCCAAAATCCGAAATTTGAACCCACGTTATCCAACTCTTGTAGTTATTTAAACTCGAGATTACACCAAATCCGAAATTAATTGATTCAAACTAATCCGAAATCTAATACCTATACAAACTCGACAATAACTTTAATATGAATTGATTCGACCTGTCCAATTTGCAAGATATATATACTCATAAACTTTAATTTGATTATTTTAATAATGCTGGTATTTAAAGAGTATAGGATTACAAACAGAGAGCTCACTAAATTTGTCCTAATTACATGATCTATATATCACAATAACAGAAATGTAACTGTCTTGTGCTATCATAGCACTGGTTCGCCAGTGCTATGGATTTTGTGCTCCAGCATGCATGTGCTCTATTAAAGGTACTTTTATAAAATAAAAATTATATTATGTTAACTTATTCGGCCTTATAATTTCAACTTTTCTAATGTTTCTCCTGCATAACCTCATCATAGTCAGATAAATTCTACCAACAGCAACAATGTCACGAAACTTTGATCCAAACCCTAAATCATACAATTCTAACATCAATACTATTGTTATCTATACGAGTACATGGACTATTTTTTCTTCTTCTTTTACAATGGTAACTTAAATATTACCTCTCTAATAATATCAAATCAATCAAATCATTTTCATTTTTAATTCATTCCCACTTAATTTGTGAAACTTATTTAACATTTTAACATTTTTCTATACATTGTCACAATAAAAACTTACAGAATAATATATAGAATCATAACTAAATTATTAAATAAACAACTCTTCCAAATTAAAGATTATTCTTATATAAATTTGTAATTAATGGTGTCCGACATCTGGATGCACAGTTTGTAAGGCATGAAAAGTGACCAAACCATTCCTCGGAAGTAGCATTGTAAATGAGCCGAGTTTGAGCGAGTTACCCTCAACTCGTGCTCAACTCAGTTAGTTAATGAGCGAGTCAATTCGAGTTGGGATGACAATAACGAGCTGTAAACCTAATTCTAGTTCAGCTCATTACCAACTCGAGTTGGCTCACAACTCATTTGACCAGTTAATTTGCTTAGTTATAGTATACTAGTAAGAGTTTATCTAAACACAAACAATTAAAATAGCTTAGTAAGAGTTTATATAAACACAAACAATTCAAACATAATTAACAAGACAACTAACAAAACAAACAATCCAAACATCAGCTTAGGAATCATTTAGAAGGGCATGGGATTTATTGTGATGAATTTTGTGTAACTCGAGTTGTTAATGAGCGAGTTTGGGTATGCTCAAACTCAGCTCATTTATTAAATGAGTTAGCCAACTCGAGTTAGAACTGACCTGAGTTGTAAACGAGCGAGTTAAAGTGAGCAGTTAGCGAGCGTGTTACGAGCGAGTTACGAGTTTGAGCGATTTTGTACAGCCCTACTCGGGAGTCTGGATCATATCAAGTAACCCAAATTTTGAGTTTAGATCAGAACCGTCCATCAGAATAGCATCAATCCAACTAAAAAATGATTGCAAGGGATTCGTGTCAAAACAGAGCTGACGGTTAGGATAAAACTCAAAATTTAAGTTACTTGAGGTGATACGAATTCGTCTGGACAGTCATATAAGAATTCTTTTTTTGGTGAAAAGTCCGAAGGCGATTTTATTAATTTAAAGAGTTACAAATCAGATGTTACATAAGATTAGACAACAAGTGTCTTGAAAAACATTCAGCTGTAAACAAACTAAAAACGTACAAGGATATATGCATCATGTGGACAAAAATTTGGTCATCCTTGCTTGATGAAAATAATATAAGCCTAGTGATGGGTTCCTCTGTACGCATAGTTGTCCTGTTGGCAGACTTCATCGTAGAAGGTACTGAATTAAATCGGACCAGAAACTTAATCAATCGGGCCAGGACAGTCACCACTGAAGAAGTCCCAATGGAGGCACTGAATCAAACAGGACTAGGAACTGAATCAAATGGACCGGGACAGTCACCACTCAGAGGTCTCAATGAAGAGCCGCCAATGTGGGAGGCAAAAAAGAAAGGGAGAGGAGGAAGAGAAGAAAGAGAGCACATAACAAACCCCAACACAAATAACTAAAACAGACAACAACATATAAAGTAAGTAACTATATGTACAACTCGTTCCACCCTCTATTCCATTGCCAAAGAGGGGAAGAAGAGCTCAGTAGAAAAGAAGAAAAAAGTAAACCGCTTGTCTTGGAGAATAAAAACTCCCGTAAGGATGCGAGGAGCGATAACCAGATCCACAAAGCGGAAGCACAAAAAAATAGTTGCCAAATATGCTAGATGGAAGCATTGGGTAAAACGAAGACGGAGCAACGAGCAGTGGCCAAACCCATTAGATGAAAGCACCGAAAATAGTGGTAAGATAGAAGCATCGGCTCATATCAGAAGTGGAGAATTAGAAGGAAGAGTTTGGCTAAGGGGGGGGGGGGTGGGCGGTAAAGCGGTCAATGTCATATAAAAATTCATATCACTTCACAGAAATTTTAAAATTTGAGTTTAGATCGGACCATCCGATCTGCTTAGACATAAGTATTAAAGAAATCCCAAATTTTTTATTAATATCCAAAATTATTAATTAATTTCACAATCTACTCACTTTTGCGCAGGATTTTCAGAAATGACTAAACCGCAAACTTTGTTTTCGGTTTCAAGCACTCTTTCTGCAAACTTTATTCCCAGTCTCTGCCCCCCTAAAATAGCAAACTTTGTTTCCGGTTCTTAGAACCGAAGACTTTGTTTGCGGTTTTATCAATAGAAACTGCAAACAAAGTTTCTGGTCCTGGGACCAGAAACAAAGTTTGCCATTTCGGAGCTGAGGCTATTTACCTAACGGCGCACCCCCCTCTCCCTCACAACTCACTTTTGTATTTCACTAGAGCTCTCTCCCTCACATCTCTCTTTGTTCTTCTCATCTTCTCTCTAACTGTCCGATCGATCGGAACTTCAATTCAGGTATATTTAATTTAGGGTTTTAGGGTTTTAGGGTTTAGGGTTTAGCTCCAGTATAAATGGGCGATCACAGGTCCACCCCAGTTCCACGTTGATGGCCTTTCAATGTCCCTCAGTAGAGAGAGAAACATAATCGGAACTGCGTCACCACTGGAATCCACGAACATGACGCTGCCGCATAAGTCCAGCACAAACGCCCTAATATACCTGCATTGTAATATAATAAACAAAAATCATTGTTATAATTGTTGAGTTCATAACATATTTTAATTTCCAAATGTTTATGGTTACCTCCTCACGGCCTCTTCGTCAGTGGTACCGGGGGTAATCGGACCCTGAGAGAAGTAAATGCGGAGCAATGCTAGACTAATACAGTACTCGGAATACCGGAACTCATCCTCCTCCCCTCTCTTCTTTTTCTTCTTCTGCAGGGCCTTCGGATCGGCCCCCAATAGCTCCGGTATCATCTTCGTTAGGTCTGGATGGTCTGAGACACCACCTATGGGGTCGCCATCGATCCGTAAACCCCATAAGGCGCTCACGTCACCTAGGGTGACTGTCATCTCCCCAATCGGAAGGTGAAATGTATGCGTCTCCGGTCGCTATCTATCCACTAGACCGCATATGAGAGCCTGATCAACCCTACTCTAAGGCACTGTGACTAGCTGATATAAGCCGAGGTTCATGATGCACCGGTTCATCAATGGATGAGGGACCTACAGTATCTTCGGGGTTCGATGTCTCACTGTCAATATCGTCTCGTCCTGCATTTAACAATGATTTCAATTTAAGCAGCTGACTATATGTCATATTAATAATGCTATTTAAATTACTTGTAAAAAACCAACGTATCTCCAAAGATGCGTTTGCGACACAGTGCTTAATATGCGGGAACCACAGAAGAGGACTAAATGTGTCAGCATCATGAGCGGAATACTCTGCACCTGGAGCCTCTGCATCGGTACCCTCTGCACCGGAGGCCTCCGCACAGGGAGCCTCTCTAGCGGGAGCATGTGAACTCTCCCCAGTCTTTATACTCTCTCGTGATCGTCCCCGTCTAGATCTGGCCATACACATTTGAAAATAGCCAGTTACTAAATTTCTAACATTTTTTTAAAAATTTACTTTAATTAGTTACAATTTCTAACATTTGGATATTTTCTACAGCTGCTTAACAATTGCTAACAATTTCAAAATATGTCGGGAAATTTCTAAAATCCTAAACCCTAAACTCTTATTTTGGACAATTTATAAAACCTTAAACCCTAAACCCTAAAAATTACCGTACATTAAATGATTTACAATTTTCATATAACATATTTATAAAAATAGTGATATTTTAAAGAAACCCTAAATCCTAATTTTGGACCTTTAACCCTAAACTCTAATTTCTAAATTCTAATTTTGTAAACCCTAATTTTAAAACGGGTGTAACAGTACCATGAATCGCGTCGGGAAAATCAACAACCCGCACACGATATTCAACAACCCTCAAGGCAGTTCCTTAACAATTTCTAACAATTTCAATCGCAATACTTACGAAATATAAAAAATCCGAGCAATTCAATCGCGTAGGGAAAATCAACAACCCGCACACGATATTTAACAATTCAATTTCTACCAATCGCAAGGCACAAAATATAAATAAAAAAGTTATGTCCGGTTACCCGGAAATAATCAGATTGTGCTTCGTGATTCGTGCTCCTGCCTCAACTAACTGAGAAAAAATCGGCCTTGCGATAAAGAGAGAGAGAGTGGCCGAGAGGGAAAGAGGGGTGGCCGAGAGAGAGGGAGAGGGAGAGAGAGGCCTAGCGAGAGAGAGAGGGTGGGGTGGGTTCCTAGCGAGAGAGAGCGAGAGAGAGGAAGGGTGAGGGTGGAGGTGGGAGGGGGCGGCTTTTGGTGAGGTTTTGACGGAGCAACAGGGAGGGGGCGGCTAGGAGTCGCGTTATTTAGAAAAAAAAAACACCAAACCGTCCCATAGTAGAGCGGTCTGGTATGCATAGGTGACCACCTCAACGTGGAGTGGTTTGGTAAGAAGACTGAACTGCCCAATCAAGAGGCGGTCATGACGTTTTTAAAAAAATAAACGAGGACATATTTGCTATTTTTAATTTCTTTGAGGGTATTAATAAAAATCATGGAAAAATTCCTGCCAGTTTTATTTGGAATCCATCTACGAGAATTTTATATTTATAGAAAATAAATCAGAAAATAATATTTTTTTTTTCGAGGTCTTAGGTGAATCCATTTAGAATTTTCGGATACAAACTTCAAAACTGATTTTTTCTAATTCAAATTATTTTTTATTTCAGAAAAAATTCCAACCAGTGTGTCCGAGAAACCCTGTGCATTTGTTTTCTTTTATTATTTAATAATAATAATAATAATTTTTATAAACAAACAAAAAATTCTCTCTGATGGCACCAACCGAATCTTCGTGAGAAAGAGAAGTCAAATCTGACATTTGCTGTGCGAAGGCTTCGGCAAGAGCGAATTCTTTTTCATTTTCCTATTCCTCTCTGAGAAATGCGGGATGAATTCATAAATATGGTCCCTAGCAGCAATAGTCACATTTCTGCTATACAAAACAAAACGCAATAAATGCGTAACCACCTTACGCCACGCGTGCAAAAAGTTGCCAGGCACCGTCTATTTGGCGAGAACGGAGTAGGTCTGATCCCCAACGGACCTACTTTTAGGTTCAACGAGCATCATGACCGTCCGATCCATTTGAAGATTCCTGCGGACGAAATTGAAACAGACGCGCACGAGTCTTAAAGCAAATTGACGGTGATTAAACCCGTCGAACCAAAGTAGGTCCGATGCCTATCGGACCTACTCTCAAGTGCTATTTGGCAACTCAACCACCCACCCCTCCCCCCTGACCGCGCTCTCCTCAAAAGTTCCGTTCACCGCTTAAATAGCAGATTAGATTAGTAGCTAGTGGAGCAGTGGTGGAGCACAAAATAAATTTATGTAGTTACCTTGGTAATTGCTAATCGGGAAATGTGCTATATATAATAATCTTTTGAAAACTCACATTTCACACGTGATATTCAAGTTTTTCTCATTGCACTCAACATCTTCTCAATACTATTTTTTAAAATTAAACATGAATCTTTATGTAAAAAGACATAACCTCGTGTCATTGTACTAAGTTCAAAGTTCATTAAAAATTCTCTATTAATTTAGAGATTATGCAGTAGTATAAAAAAAATAACAGTCAAATCGTAACACATCGATCAGAGTATAGTCATGTAGCGTGATTTGCGGATTACTTGCTATAATCACTCTATAAAGAAAACAATACGTTACTGGCATAGTACGTGAACTGGTCTAATTACACCACGGTATAATACGGAAACAACACAACATGTGCGAAAAACAACATAATAGTTACGCCATTAGTTATTTTAAAAGCAATTCAAACTTCGACAAATTAATTTTTGGTACTGAAATATTTTTTACAATAGTGTTTTCATATTTTATAATTATATATTTTTTGTATTTTACGAAACTTTTTTATCTCAAATTTTAAAGTTAAAAAATCATTAAATGTGATTAAATGTGACAAATTACATAATGTCTAATATGTAATTTTGGTCATAACACGACTCAACACGCGAAAATTTAATTTGATCACAACACAACACGTTACTTAAATAATTTCTGTTGTCTAATATGTAATTTGATCACAACTCAACACGCGAAAATTTAATGTCTAATATGTAATTTCTGTTGTTTTTTTTTTAGATTATAAATAAATTGCTTATAATATTTTGAAAAACAAATACATGACATTGGTATTTGACCACATTCAAATAAGTTCACCGGCGCCTTGGACGAGGCAATGGTTGGAGTTAAAATGCTGTTTTGTTTGGAAACGAAGACTTTGGGAGTTCATGTTGATAACGGCGGATTTAAGTGTAAGCACAATTGTGTGCTTTTTCTTTTTCTATTGCGTTTGAGACCGACATACAGATCTTTTGTTGTTAATTTAAAAATTTATTAATTTAAGTTATTGTCATTTGTCTTATTTTCCTATTATAAATTATGAGTCTCATTTTTACATGTGTTGGAGAGATTATTGTAATATTAGGGTCCCTTCGGAATTTTGTCTCATTTAAGGACAAAAGAAAAGGTGAAAAATACGAATTGAAATCTGTTGAAATCCATCATTCATAGTGTTTTTGAAATCTCTGAAATTCCGAATCCAGCCATCTAACTTTTTCTATGCACGTATCTCGAAAAAGTTAATTTTTCTGTGCACGCATCTAAAAACAGCTTGACGGCTGGATTCAGGAAAGCAGAGATTTCAAAAACACTATTCACCAGTGAGAATTTCAGCAGATTCGTTTCCGAAAAATACTTACTTCACTTCTTTACACTTTGATTTGAAAGTTACAACATCGTTAGTTTTGTGTTCAGATTTCAGCGTAACACAACTTTTATTTTCTTCTCTTTCCTCCGTCTATCTTTAAATTTTACAGTTTTGGAGCAAGTAATCAGTTATGGTTAAATCTAGTCGCCTCAACTCGCCTTTGGTTCCTTCCCTTCCCTCCGTGTACCCCCTTCTGAAGTTAGCCTTTAGAGATTTGCAACTAACCATTAACGTAAGTTCTAACATTGTCCTCCAATTAAATATTGAATATCCTGCAAAAGAAAATAATTTAATGTTATATTTAGAGGTGTCAATGATACTATCGTATTTTATAAAGTGACTAATAAATAAAAAAAATCGTTAAATTAGCGATCATGAGTACAAATAAGAAAAAAATCGTTATCTTGTCAAATAAGAATATAAATAAGAACTATTTTGTACTCGTTATTTATCGATAATTGATAAATAGTAAATCATATATTTTATATTTAGACTAATTTTTACATTATTTTATATAATTTTAATTAGTAATTTATGATAAATAGATTTATTTAACACTTTATATAGTTTTTTAATACTTTATATAGTTTTGCTGAAAGAATAACGGTCATAACAGATCATGCAAGATATTTTAAAATTTTGATGGATACGCTTGACAGTGGATTAAATTTAATCCGATATTGCACGAATTTTAAAATTATTGATAATATTAAAACATATCAGCTAGCTGGAGCATAACAAACATAACGGAGCATGTAAGATATTTTATAATTATTATGAAAACACAGATCTTATCTAATGAGATATCCGTTAAAAATAAAAATGCCTCCGAATCCGATAATAACAATATTTGAGAAAAGATAGAGTGATGAAAAGAAAGAATATACTTGACGGCAAGACTGAAACCCATTCCTCTGCGGCTCTGCCAGCAGGTGGGCAAAAGCTCAAGATAAATAAATAAAATAAACAAAGGAAAACCAAAGAAAAATAACACCCAAACAAATCCAAATCACTTGTTGGGGAGAGAAGAGAGATAGTGAAAGGGGTAAAGAAAGAAAAGAGGAACGGGAAGGAAAGAGAGAGCGAGAGAGCGAGAGAGAGAGAGAGGAGGAATGGGGAAGCGAGGTCGAATGTGCTCCGATTTATTCCCCGATCTACTGGAATGCTCCTCCTCTTCCTCTGGGGCGACGCTTTCGACCTCCTCTTGGAACGACGACATCGATCGCCTCTCGGAGCTGCCCGATGTGCTCCGTCTCCACATCCTCAGCCTCCTACCACTCAAATCTGCAATCCGCACCGGTGTTCTCTCCTCCCGTTGGCGTGGCCTCTGGACCCACCGCTGGCCCGATCCCTCCTCCCTCTTCCTCTCCTCCCACTCCTCATCACTCATCTTCCCCAAACTTGCTGCGGCTGCTGTCGTGGAGGAGGACGCTTTCGTTTCTTCAACCAATCACTGTCTTGTGAAGCGAGGCCGCCGCCGGATTGATTCCTTTGTTCTCTCATTCCACCAGGGCCAGGTGCTCCAGTCTGATCTGAAGCAGTGGCTTGATTACGCGGCCGCATGCTCGGTGGAGGACTTCCACCTCCATGTCCTCCCTGCTGAACCTGTCACTGCCTCCGCCTCTCTTTCCCGCCGTAACAGCAACGTCAATCGGCGCAGGAATGCCAGCTCGGTCAGCTTCCATTTTCCCATGGAGAGCTTACTGCTAACCCGCCTTTCACTCCGTGGGATCCACCTCTCTGCCGCCAACTCCGCTTCGACCCGTCTTGAGATTCTCACCCTCCATTCAGTGACCCTGTCGGAGGCAGCGCTGCGTAAGGTCGTGGCAGCCTGCCCAGTGCTCCGATACCTCGACATACGCCGCTGCAAAGAACTCCGCAGGATACAAATTTCTGCCTCAGGGCCCCACTTGAGGAGCCTCACGGTTGTTGATTGCCCCAAGGCAACCGAGCTTGTGGTCACCTCTGCTCCTGGCCTCCGTTCCTTCCGATTCTGTGGTACTTTTCTCTCCAAGTACTCGATTGAGAATGCGAAACGCCTGGAGGAGGTCTATTTTACCTCTGCTGGTCCCAATTTGTCACTGCCCAACAGTAATTGGGTCACTTGCTTTGAACAACTTGCTAATGTGACTGTGCATACACTCTGTAGCCATGCACTTCAGGTATACCTATTTTTACTGTAAATTTCCATTTTACTTATTTCTTTTTCCTTCTTCTGTTTATTAACTAAAATTCTTGTATGAATGTTTGAATTCTGTTAAAGTATATTGCTGTTAGAGGAGCTGGTACAATTGGGCCAACGAGGAGCTTGTATCAATTAGAGGAGCTGCAGCTGCTGATGCTGATGATGTCAGATAGCAACCTTAATGATGTCTTTGCCTTTCTAAAGCTCTACCAGTGCCCTGTCCTCGAACGACTCTTTGTAGAGGTTTGTTTTATCCTGTTTTGGTTTTATATTCACCAAATTGCCCCCCATACAAAGTTAAACTTGTAGCCCCAATGTATATTGCATTTTGGTACTTGTTGTTAGCGTTTTATTTTGTGTGTGTGACAAAAGTGGTGCAACGTCCAGTGATTTCATTACCAGAAACCAAACATATTGTTACTACAAGCCAAATATGGACCAAGCTGGTACGCAATTGCCTAAAACATCACGCAAGCAACTTTAACCCTAACAAGTTCTAGAATAACGTAAATTATATTTGTTGTGAGTGTTACACATACTATTTCATAACTTGCAGTTCCCTACTTGCACGCTTGATCAACATGTAGTGAACTACATGGAGATAGCAGATGAAGAACCACCCAGGGAATATTTGGACAAACTTAAGACCATAAAAATAAGAAATTATAAGGGGCACTACAATGAGATGCGCCTTGTGCAGTTTCTGCTAGCCAAAGCTACCAATCTAAGCTCTCTGATCATAATTGCTCCAAGGGAGAATTTTGAAAAAGAATACTCAAAAGACCCCTCCAACTGGTTGCGCTCCCTCCACATGCAGTTCTCCCTCTTTCAAAAAGTGTCAGAAAGTGCACAAATTTGTTTCAGTGAGTGTGACATTGACGGGATACAACCAACTCACTCAGAAGCATTCTTCAAGTTTTAGGTCCAGTTTGCTGGTAATGTTCCTCTTCACCTGTACCGATTCAAACGAACGGTCAGCTGACTTTTTCTGATTGGGTGATTGTAATTGTGTCCGAGGAGAGGTAGGCACCCTGCCCAATTTTGAAGATTAGTAGGTCAGGTTGATCCAGACTGCTGCCTGAAAATTAAGTCTGGATCTGCTTGGAGCTCTCAACTGTGTTTGTAGTTTGTACTGTGGGAGCGCATCGAATGGGGCTTTGCGATGGGTTTCTACTATGGGAGAGGATCCAGTGGAGCAGGAGGCATTTGGACATGCCTAGGTAACTTTAAGCGGGATCATTGACAGTGAATAAGAATTACAAGCACAAAATTTTGCTTGGTTCTTGGTTCTTTATATCAATGTTGGGTAGTGGAACCTATGTTTTTTGTATCAATGTTCTTACCATTGTTATATTTTCCATTCAAAGAATGTGAACAAGAGAGCCAAATTAAAGAAGGATGAAAATTGAGTTAATTTTTTACATTATTGCTAGACCTTTTTTTTTTTCTTTTATTCTTAAAATTAATTCCTGTAAATCACTTGGTTTACCTTAGGTACTGTCACTGTATTAACTTATACTGGAGTACTGCTGTAATAGACATTGATAAATTGCATTGATTTTTTTTTTCTTGTGTACTTCTATTGATGATACTGGGGGCTAACTGTCACTGTATTAACTGTGTTAACTTATACTGTGTACTTATACTATGTACTTAACTGTCACTGTATTAACTTCTATTGTGTACTTATACTGTGTACTTCTATTAATGGTATTAACTTATGCTGTGTACTTCTATTGATGATACTGGGGGCTAAAAAAATACTGGAGTACTGCTGTACGGCAGGACCTTTTTTGTGTACTTCTATGTTTTTTTTTTTTTTGTGTACTTAAACACACCTATTCTTCCTGGCTAAAAAAAATCTTCAGTTTACTCAGCATCACCCCAAAGTCCAAGAATAGGAATCATTTTCTTCTAATTTCGTATAATCCTATAAAATAATACTGAGAGAAATTCAGGGTGTCAGCAGTTTCTTTTATTTTGTGTGTGCACAGAGTAATTGTTTAGTTGCCATTGGAGTCGTCTGGACAAAATAAATTTGATGGATGAGTGCTGGATTGTTTTTGACGCCTGTAGTGCTAAAAATAATATGAATATTGGAGAGCTTCGAAAAATGAAATGTGCGATTCTTACTAGTGTGACGAGGCTTGAGAAGAGAAGCAGCTAAAAGAGATCGCCTCAAACACAATGAGGTTGAGAGCCCGATCATGACTAGCATTGCAAGATGACAGGGAATTGTTACTTGGCACCAGTGTAGGGGTGACAGAGATACCGACAAGCATTGCTGCAGCTGCGGCGGAATTGGCGCCTAAAATTTCATCAAGGGCCATGATATGAATGCTGGTTTTGCTGGCATCTGCACTGCCTCTGTTACTACCAGAACTGTCAATAAAAATACAAGCGTTATTCAGGCTATTATTGTCAAAGAAGCAGCTTTAACACTAGCATTCAAAATATGCTAAGAAATGATAATTACAAAAGATGTGCATCCTATTATACTGAAATTGCACAAAATTTTTTGCTAGAACAAAAGAGAAAAAAACAAAATTTCCATTATTTCTAATGCGTCTTGTAAAGCTGAAAAATATTTCTCTGCCATTGATTAAGAATAAGCCACCTCTTTTGTCTGCAATTCATGGTAAAATAAGCTGGTAAGAACTAAGAAGATAATAAAGAGAACAGAGAGGTGATTACCCTTCCATAGTTAGAGAGAGAGTTGTAATTAAATTTTGGGTATTAATTTCCAATACATGCAAAACTATGAAAAAATAAAGCAAGAATGAAGATCTTCTGATTATAGATGCTGTAATTAATCTCCAAATCCTTTTGTGATTAAATTTTTGAACTAATTTTGTATAAAGACAAGTGGTAAAGAGAATCGTCCAAAAAATTAATTTGTAAATCTTCTAATTTTGACCGCTTGACTTTATACTAAATTAATTCGAAAGTTAAATTTTTTTGCATGTATACACATCATTCGTAAGATAGATGGATTTCAACAGATTAGATTCGTTATTTAAAGCCAATACAATAGATTTTAGAGTTGAGTTCACAAAAGAACTTAATAAATTTAAGAACACGAACACCCTAGTTCTACTCAATTTATAATGCTATTTTACTTTGAAAGTAGATATAGCTCTAGAATTGTTGTTATGCGCGCATGTAGTTAGAGATACGTAATACATAATAAATAGATTTATTATTCTAGAGGCAAATGTGCATACAGGTTTAGGCGCTTACCAGATAAATTCTATATGAGTCTTACAAAAAGATTTTAGCGGTAAATTTATGTAGTCTGACTTTGGACTCAGAATCGGAACTGTTCAATAAACATCAAGTGATTTTCTACTTGTTTAAAAAAATAGTAAAAAAATTCTAAAAAATATAAAATTTGGTTTGCAAGTACATATTCATATGGAGATCATGTTGAACGGTTCGGATCGACTGTTAAGATTTTGAAAACTCAAATATTGAGCCGTTGCACGGATTTGTCGAACCCGAACTCCTTAGCTCTCCTTAAACTCTTAATTTGTACTCTTTAATTAATGTTGCCGAACGGGGCCAATAAACTTGCCTAACATACCTTAAATTTCGTGCAGATTAAATACAAGCGAATCTGATGTGGATCGAACGGTTATGACCAAACTGCCCCCACTCCTTTGGACTCCAAGTTTACGTTTCTAACTTCTCTTCTATTCAAATATAACTCACCGTAGGAAGCAGGCCAGAGTCTAAGCAAGCCCAAAACTAGGTGTATAAATTCCAATACAGAGTCCAAAGCTTTGGGCCAACCAAGGCTGTAAATTTATGGCCCATAGACACGTGGCCTTTTCTTCTTAGATTTTGCTCATATTTTTCATGACCATGGAACAATTACTCGGATTTTAATAGGACGAGCACCAAAGATAAGATTCTCATCGGAAAAAAAAAATAATAATAATGAATGAATGGAATAAGTTGAATTGAAGTATATACTACTGGAATTACTTCAGCCAAGGAGAAGAATATTTTTCATTGTAGCACGTGAATTGCCTAGTGGTGCAAGGGCTTTAATAACTTTTCTATTCACAAATTGCATAATCTTCCAACAAGTGCATTAAAATTTTCCTTAAATTCTCTTTCACGTTTCCCGCCAAAACATTTTTTCAAAATTTAAATTATAGAGCACTTATTAAACTAGTCATACGTTAAATTTCATACAATTCGAATGCCGTTAATATTCTATTAAAAACTATTAAATATGAATAGTTACAATTTAAAATAATTTAATGAACAATAAAATTTGAATTAAATTTCATTATTTATTATATGCGTGATACATATTATATTCTAAATGTAAGATATCTAAAAATATACTTGATTGTAAAGGTACAAGCTACTTATACGGTTCAAGCTGAGTCCGTATCTTCTGAGATACCTCCAACTTCGAGTTGATTTAAAGTCGGTTTCTTTTTTTCTTTTCTTTTTGCCTATTTGAAATGTAGGAAACCAGTATTATTGTACTTAGAGATTCGTACAAAAAAGATTTGAACGGTTCAGATTTTGCACAACAGTTTGAGATTAGGAGTGTTTCGGGTCTTCTTTAATCGGTTTTAAATTGGTTTTTCTTGTTAAACAATTCACTTCGGTTAATTTTTTAAAACCGATTTAATTGTTCAGTTCGGTTCAGTTTAAAATTTTTAAAATTGATTAGATCAATCTGACCGAAATTTTAAAAATGTGTCATGTCCGAATCAAACATTTAAAAAAATACAAAAATTACGACATAATATATTCAATTTAAAATCGGTTAGACCAAACCAAACAAATTTTTTAAATTCATCTTAAATTTTTTTTAAAAATTAACATTTTTTAAATTTTTTTTATTAATATTTTTATTTCGGTTGATAAGTTTATTTCGTCAATTCAGTAATTTGTTTTGTCAAAACTCAAAAAGTAATTGTACCTCCACCATTCAAATAGGAAATCACCAGACAAAAAAAAAGGAAACAAAAACATCCTAAAATTATTCGCCGTTGCCGGGGATCGAACCCGGGTCACCCGCGTGACAGGCGGGAATACTCACCACTATACTACAACGACTTGATGATGGTCATAATCTTAGTTATTAATTGACCAATTACTGTCTAACCTTTTTTGGGCGCAGAATTAGCACGCCGTCTTATCACATTTTAATGAGACAGAAACCAGTTTATTTTAAGAGGTATGTAATTGCTATTTGCTATTTCATCTGTAAATTTTCTACTTAATTTTATATGATTTAATGAAAGGAAATAGTGTCATTTTAAGACATAAATCTGTATATTTTTTAAGATAAAAATGAAAATGAAATCTGATTACTTTAAATGTTCATTTGTAATCCTTTTCAGTTTCCTTTTTTATTTTTCTTTTTGCAAACCGACTATTTTTCTGGAAAAACAAGAAAAAAAAGTTGATTACAAATTTACTATCATTTAAGTAAATTAAACTAGAGCTATGTGAATACTAATCGACAAGTAAATAGAACTTTTCCAAAGGAATCCACCTAGATTAATATTTTTTCTTCTAAAATAATAGTATCAGGGAACAAGAGTAGAACTAGGGTGTTTTTAAGTTCACCAAATTCCTTCGTGAACTTAACTCTAAAACATATCGGATTGACTTCAAACAACGAATTCAACTGTTGAAATCCTTCTATCTTACGAGTGATGCATTTACATGTGAAAATTTTAAATTTTTAAATTAGTTTTGCATAGAGTCAAGTGGTCAAAAGGCGTCCAAAAGATGAATGCATTAAAATTAATTTATAAACCTTCTAATTTTGACCACTTGACTTTATACTAAATTAATTTTTTTTTATGACAACAATTTTAGAACGGCTATTAAATTACTTGCACTAGTTTTTTCGACTCTGTCTGACTTACAATTTATATTACAAAATAAAATAGTCAGATGTAATATATATTATATTTTTTGCATGTACATAAAAAATATTACTATTCGGTTATTTTTTTATATGAAGTAATAAGTTTAAAATCGACGTTAAAAAATATCTACATTAATATATTTTTATAAACTCTTGATTTCAATCAAAATAAAGTTCAAATGTATAAAAAAAAAAAATTTGACATTTAAATTTTAAGTTTAAAATTATTAAATATTTTAAAATAAAGATATAACAGAGATACCAACATTGAGACATTTTAACCATTCTCGTGATATAAATGACGTTGAAACTGTGTCCTGACGTAAAAATTACGGCGTAAAAGTTCAACCATGTAAATAACGAATTAACGATGCAAAAATTAAGATGCATCTAGTGGGGTAACAAAAATAAGAGTGATGCTATGGTATATGTGCGGATCGGTTCATGTATTGAATTTATTTTTATTTTTAAAATTCAAATTATTAATTAGAACCGTTCAACGTTTTTATCATATGAAAATATAATTGAAGATTAAAATTTTATATTTTTTTCTTTTTTTTACTATATTTTAAGTAGGTAGAATATCACTATATTCTCAGATGGTCCAGAATTTTTTTATCAAGTGATTTTCTAATTATCTAGAAAAATACTAAAAATATGTCAAAAAATATATAATTTGATCTCCAAGTATATTTTTCATATGATAATAATGTTGAACAGTTCGGATTGATTATTTGAACTTTGAAAAAAGAGATATTCAAGAGTAGAACTAGGTTGTTCTTAAGCTCACCAAGTCCCTTTGTGAGTTTAATTCAAAAATCTATTGAAATTGGCTTCAAACGATGCATCCAAACCGTTGAAACCGATCTACTTCACGAGTGATGCTTTTATATGTCAAATTTATAAATTTTCAAACTAATTTAGTGTAAAGTCAAGCAGTAAAAAAAAATGATTTATAAGTTAATTTTATTGTGTTCATTTTCATCATTTTTTATCGCTTGACTTTATACTAAATTAGTTTGAAAATTTATAAATTTGACATGTAAACTCATCACTTGTGAAGTAGATCGGTTTCAACGGTTTGAATGCGTCGCTTGAAACCAATCCGATGAGTTTTTGAATTAAGCTCACAAAGAGGCTTAATGATCTTAAGAACACTCTAGTTCTACTCTGAATTCAATGTATATACGGATCTGAGAATTTGTCAGGTAATGACATACATTGGTACGTATTTCATTCGTTGAGAGAGACAAACAAGATCAAACTTTGTGTGTTGGCATAAAATATGTAGTTTATTATCGGCGCATTGCAATGTACCATAGCCTCACGAACGCGTATCCTCTGCGTTAACTTAAATGAATATTAACCGTCAATTTTAAATGGAGTCAATCCGGCTTCTAGTTCGCACGAATCTAGTTCAATATTAATGCGGATCTAGTTTGCACGAATTTTAAAACAAATTAGACGGTTGAGATTCATCAACTTAGAGTATTCCTTTTTGAGTAACGCAGAGGATACGAATTCGTAGCCTCACTCCAGAAACAATGTCATTATGTCAGTGGGCATTGGATTGAATCTCAACTCTCTAAGTATAAACCATTGAGATTTGATTCCAGTCATTTTCTTTCCTCGTCTTCCTCCTTTTCTATCTTTTTCTTTACAATTAATGAAGTCTTTTTCTATAGAGACTCGTTTAGCCCAATAATGTAGCTCGGTAGCTTGTAGTCAGATTTATCTTGCCACTCGTGCCACGTGCTAATCATATTTTTATTACCTTTTAATTTATATCGGTAATGGGAGTAGCTAGAGAAAGTCGTCGGTCGCCACCTCGCCGTAGGAACCGGGTTTAGAAAATAATTACAACAATAAATCCGTTCAACCGACATCTCCACCTATCAAAATGCACCACGTGTCAGCTTAATGTCGCTGCTTAATATATGTTTTCATCATCTCCCATATCTGAGGTCAATCAACAGTAGTGTTTATCCATTAGGAGATACAACGTCTCTATCAAGGTCTCTCATCTCTGACACCTGATACCCCCTGCTCATAGTCTCCTGCCATCTCCATCTCTCTCCATCTCCCTCATCGGAAAAGAATCTGATCCAATCTAATCGGATCTATCAATGGGATTCTCTACCTTCTTCGTTGATAAAGCTTCCCGCGCCTTTCGACGGGAATCTTTCTTTCCTCGCCTAGTCCTTGTGCTCTCCGCTGCCAGGTCCTCTCTCTCTCTCTTCCCTCTCTCAATTTTTAGTTGTTTATGTAAGTATTTCCTCTAAGCCTCTTACGAAAAGTTGTTGATTGTATTGTTATTATGTCAAAATTAATAGAACGCAGGCCGAGTTTTGTAAATAGGAAGTGTTACTTTACAAGAACTCCGGAGCTTCTAATAGCTCTTATCATTAAGTTGATTATTCACCTATTTTATTCGAAAGGGTAATCAAATCATCCTATGTTTCATCTGTTACATGTCTTAGCAATATTCTTTGTTGAGCATGCAAAACAACTAATTTGCTTGTAATTCGAACTAATTATTTATTAATAGGTTCCTTTTGGATGATTAAAGAGTTCCATTAAAATCTCAGTTGACCAAGGTCAAGTTGCGAATTAACCCCTGCATTGTGAACAAATTGTAAAAATGTTTTAGATTGCAATGTTTGCAAAGGCCCTGCTGTTTTCAAGAATTTTAAAAGCCAAAACTTCTTATCAAATTCTGAACGACTCGGTATTCACACTGATTTAGCTAAATACTTTTTATGATGTTTTGTATGCGTGTTTTTGCAGTAGTGGAGGTCTAGTAGCATATGCCGATTCAAAGCAAGAGAATGCAGCCGAACCACCTGAGAAGAAGAAGTTGGTAGTGCTAGGAACGGGTTGGGCTGGAACATCCTTGTTGAAAAACATAGACACCTCCTTGTACGATGTCAAAGTAATATCACCCCGTAACTATTTTGCATTCACCCCTCTCTTGCCAAGTGTCACTTGCGGTACGGTGGAAGCAAGGAGTATTGTCGAACCTATTCGCAAGATTGTTAAGAGGGTAAACACTTCTTTAAATTAATGCTACTGCATTAATGTTCATTTAATTTTGGCCCTTTCAAATTTTGGAATTCCCACTTTCGATCCTAGGACTTAACATATTGATTTTGGTCCATGATAAATGTTTTCAGTCATGAAACTGACAAAAGTCCCATTTCTAACATGAAGTTGGTTTTTTTTTCTTATAAAAAAAAATACAGGTTTACCTTTAGCTAAGATTTTTGTACCAATTTTAATGGAAATTAGGTTGGAGCTGAAATGGTTCAGATCTGGATTTTTCAGGAATCCAAATGAGAACATTCAAATGACTTAAAAAAGAAAGTAGTTATACTTTGTAGACTATTTATGTAATTGCTTTTCAAAAATCCTGTGATGCTTCAACAATTTAATTTATATTGTTGAAATTTCAAATATCATAGAAAACCGACCCTGTAAAGTTTCTGGAGGCAGAATGCTTCAAGATTGATTCGGTAGGAAAGAAAATTCATTGCAGATCAGATGTGGGTACCAGTTTGAATGGTACAGGTGAATTTGAAGTTGACTATGATTACCTTGTCATAGCAGTTGGAGCCACTGTCAATACATTTAACACTCC
Source organism: Carex parvula (assembly GCA_025461045.1). Taxonomy (NCBI): domain Eukaryota; kingdom Viridiplantae; phylum Streptophyta; class Magnoliopsida; order Poales; family Cyperaceae; genus Carex; species Carex parvula. Next base: position 20,605 of record JAJGRW010000728.1, read on the forward strand.
TGGTGTTACTGAAAATTGCCACTTCTTGAAGGTACTCTTTAATTTGCATAATTTCTCTTCAATATTAGGGCTTACAAATATCGACTACTGATCCTGGTTGTTTTGGGTCAAGGTATCCTAACCCTGCTTGAACTGGACATATTCACTTCACATTTGTTTGTCAAAAAAGATCCCAGATTTCCTTCAATATCTGTATTTGACTATTTTCATCAACAAATATGTTGAAAACATGGTTCTCAAGCTCAGCTAAGTCCAGGTCAACTGGGCCAAGTTTGATTGAACTCGGGCGAAGCTAAGACATTTTCAACCTGATTTCCCTGGAAGAGCAGGTTCTTGCCGGAAACATGGAGCCCTTGGTGTTACTTAGCCAAGTCACCGGAATGATGAGCAATTCTACTTATTTTCACATGAGCTTGACTGTTTTTGAATTTAACACTGTTTTCTTTAATATGTCGCAAATTGTGAAAATGTGAATGGTTACTTGTAAAATTTCCTATTATGTGCATTCAGTCTTAATTTGGGATTCAGGTCTCTGTTTACTTTTGTGTGTATACACTGAGCTATATCCAGTGTATAGTATCTAATGTTTCTGATTCTGAGTTTGAAGCTGTTATTTTTTTTTTTTAAAGATACAAACTCTTTCATTATCCAAAACCAACCAAATTTTACAATGTCAATCCATTAGGTCAACCTTGTCGAATAGTTTAATGGTTGGTGTGTTCTGGGGGCCATGATATTTGTGACCCACTAGCTATTATTGTGCTGGTTCTGAACCTGACATGGTACTAGAGCCAACTTGATCCAAAACTGAGCTAAACTGGACCCATGGTGGCCTATACTTACTGTACCTGTCATGTTCATTGTTTAAATATAAGATATAATTTAGGAAGTAGAAGATGCGCTAAGGATCCGAAGGAGTGTTATCGAATGCTTTGAGAGAGCAAGCCTTCCTTGCCTTGATGAAGAAGAGAAAAGAAAGCACCTCCATTTTGTCATTGTTGGTGGAGGTCCCACGGGTGTTGAGTTTGCTGCTGAATTGCATGATTTTGTTACGGAAGATATTGCTGAGCTTTATCCTGACCTATCCGACCTCGTCAGCATTTCTGTCATTCAGTCTGCGGAGCACATTTTGACTATGTGAGCTATAATAATAACCCTCTAATTAATTTGAACGGAATGTGATTTATCGCTTTTTTTCTGAAAATAAAAGGTTTGACAAGAGGATAACAACATTTGCCGAAGAGAAGTTCCTGAGAGATGGCATAGAAGTGAGGACGGGATATAGAGTAGTAAAAGTTTCTGACAAAGATGTGACGATGAAGGGCCATTCCATGGATGAAGTCTCAGTGCCTTATGGAATGATTGTATGGTCTACCGGTATTGCCTCTCGTCCTGTCATTAGAGACTTCATGAACGAAATTGGGCAGGGAAAAAGACGTGTGCTCGAAACAAATGAGTGGCTGAGGGTTCCTCAGTGTGATACTGTGTATTCCATAGGTGACTGTGCCACCATCAGTCAGCGTAAAATAATGGTATGTCTTTCTAATTTTGACTCTTATTCTAGGAAAAGAGAAGCAAAGCTTTCTGGGCTTATTGAAAATAGAGTCTATTACTTTATATTGCATATATAGTAACACCCAATTCTACCGTGACATATGCAAATTAGTTTATACAGAATGATTTAGACAAATATATCCAACCTTGGGTTTATATTATGGAAAGGTTGTACTTGGAAAAAGTTTTATATTTTGCTCCAATTTTAATGATTAATGTTATTCTGATTTTGAAACCCATAATTGGGCTTCAGTCAAACCAATCAGACTTCGCTTCTGGTTTCCATATTGATTGAAACAGTTATGAAGGGCTGGTGGCACCGGGTGGTACATTTTTTGTGGCTGGTACTGGTACTGACTAATTAGGATGTTGTTGTTTTATTTCACCACTATTAGCATCTGTTTTGTTTTTAATGGAAATGTGATGCTATACCATCTTTTCAAAAAAGAAAAAATATATATATGAAGGGCCAGAGCATTTTTTTTTTCATCTGATTGAATTATCCTTGGTTTGAAATCTTGAGTGCATGATGCACATATCCCATAAATGTTAGGTACGAAGTATAACCTGATCAATGTTGTGTGTAATATGCAAATATGGTAACATTCTGGTAAAGACCTGATCCACTAATATAAATACCATTGTTTTTTGCATGAGGCAGGAAGACTTAGTGGAGATCTTTAAAATGGCTGATAAAGATAACTCGGGTACACTGACACTAGATGAGATACAAGACGTGATAGAGGACATATATGTCAGGTACCCACAACTGGAGCTTTACATGAAGAGCAAGCACATGATAGACATTCATGATCTCATAAAGGATGCAAAGGACGATTTTGAGCTCAGCATTGAAGATTTGAAAAATGCTCTTGCTGAAGTTGATTCTCAAGTTAAAAGTCTCCCTGCCACTGCTCAGGTACCATGTTATTGCATTGTTCATGTCTTTCTTTGTTTGTGTTTTTCTCAAAATTTACCCACCTTTTAACCCTTTTGCATGCAAAAAAATTAAAAAACTTCCAAAGAAAACATTCCATTGATTTTGCTGCGCATAACTTTTATTTCGAACGAACAGCGATTATAATTGGTCTTGTTAGCAAAATGGAGCATAGAACAAGAGGGAATGAAGGAATTGGATGCGAAGAATTTAAGAAGAATTTAATTTAGTCGATAGAGAGAATTGTATATGAGGTCTAGTTGGGTTAAAAACATGTTAGGATTACTGAAATAAGAGCAAAATGGATTTATTAATTTATTTCTTAACACCAGTAAGTGCTCATATTAGTTAGTGATGGTTATTTGTTCTTTAGCCCCCACAAATCATTAGTTCATAAACAATGGCTGTATTTGTCTTTCTCTATCTGCTGGGAGCTCATATTCAAATTTGTACTTGTCTGATAAATCATTAGGTTGCAGCCCAGCAAGGCGAATACCTGGCACAGTGTTTGAACAAAAGGAAAGAATGCCACGAGCATCCCGAAGGTCCCCTTCGTATCACTAAATCTGGTCGCCACTTTTTTCGCCCCTTCAGGTCTTTTGTTTGTCCTTTTCCATTTTTAATCAATTGTTGTTCCCCTTCTGTATCAGATATAATTAAGGGTAAGATTTTATGGCGTATTATATGAAGGTACAAGCATTTTGGACAATTTGCACCGTTAGGAGGAGAGCAAGCAGCAGCAGAGTTACCTGGAGACTGGGTCTCATTTGGCCACAGCACTCAGTGGCTCTGGTACTCTGTCTATGCCAGGTACAACCTTTTCTTTCTTTTTCTTTTCTTTTGTTGTTTTTAAGTACTACGAATAATCCCTTAATACACCATTTATTTGGATCCAGTGAGTTCTGTGCTGGTATGGAATCTGAACATGTAGTTGTGAACTTAAAACATAGTTTCCTTGATTTTGACCAATAAAATGGCATGCTAGTATTCTTTGCTTAAATTTGATTTTTGGTAATACACCAGCAAACAAGTGAGTTGGCGCACGAGATACTTGGTGCTGTCTGATTGGACTCGTCGATTCATTTTTGGGAGAGATTCAAGCGGCATCTAGTCTCGACAAACTTGTAAATCATCCCAACAAAAAGAACTAAAACAATACCAGCTGAAATGGCGGTACAGTTTTGTGCATAGCACTGTTTCAATCTAGCTAATTAAAAACCATTTGATTCTTAGCTACCAGGTTTGATTTGTCAATTCCATTGGAACTATTACTCTTCTCGCTTACCATAAACTTTGTAATTAGAAAATGGACCTTGTTTACTTTCATTCTGTAATAAAAGTTAGCGTTGTAGTATGAAACAGGAGTTTGTTTGCTTTGGTACTTTAACAAAAAGTTTAGGTTAAAAAAATATACCTTTGTCCACTGGTGCAAAAGCCGATTTATTATTGTAGCATTTCAAAAAAATAAAAAAATAAATATAAACCTTCAAATTTTTTTTTACAAAAACTAGCACGGTTCTTCAAAATCTCGTATTACAGCATGGACGCTGACTGAGAAAGCGTTTCACTCCAGGGTAAAGCGTTTTCCCAGTAAGAGTTTCACTCTAAGTATTAAATATTGTACATGATATGGCCTCAACACACACATTACCATATCTTTAATTTCCCTAGCAAGAGTTTAATAAATCTTTATTTAATCAACAATTAATCTAAATTTAGTATTTCCATTTGGTCTACATTTGATCTGCATATGATATAAAATTTAATCTGTAGTGTCTATATTTGGTCTGCATGTAATCTATAATTTACTCTATACAATGCCAACAATCTAACCTATCAATGTTTATATTTGGTCTACATTTGGTTTACAATTGATTTGCATGTAACATATAATTTTAATCGAACAACATCTATATTTAGCCTACAATTGGTCTACGTTTGCTTTGTATAATTTTAATTGGAGACATTTAAATGGAAGTTGAAAATTCTAACCTCGCTAATGGGATGTAGCTTGCAGCAAAAAAAAAAAAAAAGAAAGGCAATTTTTTCCGAGTAAAATGGTTATTCCGGTCAGCATCTGTGCTATAATATAAAATTTAACGAGAATCGTACTAGTTATTGAATTTTTTTTTTAAATGCTACAAATAAAAAAAATTGGGGGCAAGAGAAGTAACCTGCACACTTTCTGGCTAAAAAGCAAAGGTACTTATACTTGGTCCCGCTCAAAACTTATTAAGCAAGGGTACTTGGTCCTAGATTATAAAAGGATTGGCATTCGCCATTATGGATATTTTTTACATTAATCCTGAAAATTTACAAAAATTAAAAATATTATAGAAGTGTAATACTTGTGGATTGATTGTATATCAAAATATGATTTTAGTGTCAATTGATATATCATCAAAGGCCGTAAAATATAGATTGTTACAAGTTTTAACTTGTTTAATGATCAGTAAAATTACATCAAATCCCATCATTTTTTTTTTAATGTGCATCATGTAAATAAAAAATGTCACAAATTTTAATGTTGGCTTTTATTATAATTTTTTTCCCACGTTAAAATTGTCAAGTTAATATGTTGCCAGGGATCTCATCCTAAATAAAATTGGCACTTCACTTGGCCCCCCCTCCCCAAAAAACAAAAACAAAAAAAAAAGTTGGTTAAGAGCCAATTGATCTAACATTGAACTGTGTGGCTTGGGTCAGGAAGAACAGCTCAGACCCTTGGGGGGATTATTGAGAGTTTGTATAATTTTAAGGATAAATATATAATTATTAATTTTGGAGGAATAAATATGTAATATTGATATACATGAAATTACCCCCTAGAATTTATTCTAACTACCCTTCATAATGCTTATGTGTGATGTATGCACGCGCAACAACTTTTATGCTTTACACCTTTATGAGGCATCCGATTCTTCAAGTGACCCATTATAGCGATCCCTTGTCTTTCACCAGCAATGCAATCCTGCCCCATCTTTCCTTTCTTTCCGCCAACGACTTGTCATACTACTCTAGTACACTTGTCACATGTCACATGATGCCAATTATTTTAGATTACTCTTTAAGAGAATTTCCAATCATTCACACATAGGTCCAGTGATCACAAGATACCCACAAAACACCAATATATGCTCAACTCGATCAGTTCCTGTGTCACAGTTTCTGTAAGTATTTTCTGTCGAGTCACTATCGATATTGTCGAGCTTTTTTTTACTAGTACGGGATATAGTGATAACTTAACGATTCGAAAAATGTTCGGTGGGGCAAAAAATTCATGATTCCTAGAATTATATATTGAGTTCGGACCGGAGATCTTATTCCCACAAAAGAACAAAAAAAATATATACTAGGAAGTTTTTTGACCTAGGAATAATTCGTAACATTTACGAATAATTCGAGTATACCGAATATATGCGGATTATCCGCCAATAGATCAAATCTGAATAATTCGCAAATCTTATTGCTATGTTATGAGGTACATCTGTTGGATCATTTATCTAATATTGAATTTATATGTAAAATAATTATGTATTATATTTATATGGATCCTGATAACAGTCCCCGCACTCCAGTCCACGCAGCATAACTACCATGACTGTCTGGGGGACTGCCGGCGCTAAATTTTTTTTCTGAAGTATTAATACCTATGCACAAAAGTATTTATAGGTGAACAATTTTTACGTAAATAATGGTTCCCCAAATCAAATTCTCCAAATGTCCCAGCACTGTTCCCGCACCATAACTACCATAACTGTCTGGTGGGACCGCAAAACTTCAGCGTTGAATTTTTTTCTAAAGTATTAATACACATGCACGAAATATATATACCTATGCATAAAGTATTATATCTATGAGGTGAATAACTTTTACATAAATAATTCTCCCCAACTAAATCTTTCAAATGTTCATGCACCACAAATATCTGTCGGGGACCACTCAAACTAAACTAAAGGAGGGGGGGTGGGCATGCATGTTTCTAAAAAATATTAATATTGCCATAACTATCTGCGGAGACCGCAAAACTTATATTTTTTTACATATGGTGATGGATGACGTCTAAAAGTATTAATATCAAGTATTGCAAGTATTTATATCTATGCACTAAAGTTTTATATATATATATTGTACAAAATTTAATCTTCAAGCGTTCGATTATATCAAGTTACACATCAAGTATTAATATCTTATATTTCAAGTATTAATATCTTATTTTGCAAGTATTTATACATATACACTGAAGTATTTATTTCTCATGGTAATTATTTTTGTTAGAGAAAAGTTGATGCGGGGATACAGAGTCTCCACTACTTCATTAGAAGAAAGTTGATGCGGGGACCATCGAGGGACTGAAACATGGATGTTCATAACAAGTTACGCATCAAAGTATTAATATTTTATTTTTCAAGTATTAATATCTTATCTTCCAAGTACTTATACCTATGAAGGTTGACGCGGGAATGAATACGGAACTGGTAAAGGGGAACCATATAATTAGTGTGACTAGTATAACATTCCTAATATTGCTGCAGGACATAGGGTGAACTGGAGTGGAGGATTCATATAATTATTCTATTTATATATTAATTTTATGCTCAGTTAAAAAGTAATCGTTTACAGTTTAAATATATTAAGTATTACTGTGTGTTATATAGAATATTAACGTTTAATGTGTAGAGTTTAAGAGATAATATTCAATTAAGAGCGATTCGCTACAGATTTCACCCCCATGGAAATTGGGATTAATGGTATTCCTACCATGCCATGCGCGAAACAACTTCACAAGAATCTCATGTAGCCCAGGGGTAGTTCAGTAAATTCACAAAGATAACAAAGCCAGATCTCAAAACCGTTAGCTACATTGAAAGATACAAAAATATACAGCACCTCACA
>JAJGRW010000728.1:35710-58669 GCA_025461045.1 Carex parvula
ATTTGAGTTACAACAAAGTTACAACATTCATTTTTTCATTTTCAAAGTCCAATCGTCGATCCAACCGTTCAACATGATCATCTAAATAAAATGTACTTGCAAATCAAATTTTATATTTTTTGAATTTTTTTACTATTTATTAAGTATTTTACAAAAAATAGTCATACTTAGACCATTGAATTTTGTACCCATCTTAAAATAGTAAAAAATTCAAAAATATAAAATTTGATCTGCAAGTATATTTTATTTAGATGATCGTTGAACGGTTGGATCGACGATTGGACTTTGAAAATGAAAAAAATGAATGTTGTAACTTTGTTGTAACTCAAATTTGTTGTAAGTGGATGCCTCCTCATATATATAATATATATATAGAGAGAGAGAGAGAGAGAGAGAATGGCTAATATACAAACGTTTGTTCCTGGACTCAGGAACAAACGATTTGGTTCTCTGATTTCAAAGTCCAAACAACAAATCTAAACCGTTAGATGTTCAATCTATATTAAAATCTACTTGGAGACCAAATTTTATATTTTTTGGAATTTTTTACTATTTATTAAGCTGGTTTGAAAACCGCTGTTTTTATTAAATTTCTGCAGCATGAAAAACAGCGGTTTTCAAACCAGCTTAATAAATAGTAAAAAAATTCCAAAAAATGTAAAATTTGTCTCCAGTAGATTTTATATAGATTGAACATCTAACGGTTTAGATTTATTATTTGGACTTTGAAAATCGAGAACCAAATCATTTGTTCCTGAGCCCAGGAACAAACTTTGTATATAGCCATTCTCTCTCTCTCTCCTCTCTCTCTCTCTCTCTATATATAGATATATATATATTATAATATATATATAATATATATATATATTATATTTATTATTTATTTATTTATTTTATTCAAATACATACTATAATCTTAATCCTTAGCATTTGTCGAACACGAACTCCTTAGCTCTCTTTAAACTTTATCTTTTACTCTTTTCATGTTGCCGAACGGGGCCAATAAACTTGCCTAACATACCTTAAATTTCGTGCAGATTAAATACAAGCGAATCTGATGTGGATCGAACGGTTATGACCAAACTGCCCCCACTCCTTTGGACTCCATGTTTACGTTTCTAAGTTCTCTTCTATTCAAATATAACTCACCGTAGGAAGCAGGCCAGAGTCTAAGCAAGCCCAAAACTAGGTGTATAAATTCCAATACAGAGTCCAAAGCTTTGGGCCAACCAAGGCTGTAAATTTATGGCCCATAGACACATGGCCTTTTATATTTTTCATGACCATGGAACAATTACTAGGATTTTAATAGGACGAGCACCAAAGAAAGAACTTTTAGATGTCTAAGATTCTCATCGGAAAAAAAAATAATAAAAAATGAATGGAATAAGTTGAATTGAAGTATACTACTGGGATTACTTAGTGGTGTAAGGGCTTTAATAACTTTTCTATTCACAAATTGCATAATCTTCCAACAAGTGCATTAAAATTTTCCTTAAATTCTCTTTCACTTCTCCCGAAAAAGTTCGCCACTCTGATCTTCCAAATTACGCCAAAATATTTTTTTTCAAAAATTTAAATTATAGAGCACTTATTAACTTTATAAACTAGTCATACGTTAAATTTCATACAATTCGAATGCCGTTAACATTCTATTAAAAACTGTTAAATATGAATAGTTACAATTTAAAATAATTTAATGAACAATAAAATTTGAATTAAATTTCATTATTTATTATATGCATGATACATATTATATTCTAAATGTAAGATCTCAAAATATACTTGATTTTAAAGGCACAAGCTACTTATACTGTTCTTCTGAGATACCTTCGAGTTGATTTAAAGTCGTTTTTTTTTTTTGCCTATTTGAAATGTAGGAAACCAGTATTATTGTACTTAGAGATTCGTACAAAAAAGATTTGAACGGTTCAGATTTTGCACATATCAACTTACAGTTTGAGATTAGGAGTGTTTCGGGTCTAGTTTAATCGGTTTTAAATTGGTTTTTCGGTTAAACAATTCACTCCGGTTAATTTTTTAAAACCGATTTAATTGTTTAGTTCAGTTCGGTTTAGAATTTTTAAAATTGATTAGATCAATCTGACCGAAATTTTTAAACCTGATCGAAATTTTTTACGACATAATAAATTCAATTTAAAATTGGTTAGACCAAACCAAACAAATTTTTTAAATTCATTTAAAAAAAAATAAAAAAATGAACATATTTTTAATTTTTTTATTAATAGTTTTATTTCGATCAATTCAATAATTTGTTAGTTAAAACTCAAAAAGTAATTGTACCTCCACCATTCAAATAGGAAATCACCAGACAAAAAAAAAGGAGAACAAAAATATCCGAACATATTCGCCGTTGCCGGGGATCGAACCCGGGTCACCCGCGTGACAGGCGGGAATACTCACCACTATACTACAACGACTTGATGATGGTCATAATCTTAGTTAATAATTGACCAATTACTATTTTTTTGTGCGCAGAATTAGCACGCCGTCTTATCATATTTTAATGAGACAGAAACCAGTTTATTTTAAGAGGTAATGTAATTGCTATTTGCTATTTCATCTGTAAATTTTCTACTTAATTTTATATGATTTAATGAAAGGAAATAGTGTCATTTTAAGATAAAAATGAAAATGAAATCTGATTACTTTAAATGTTCATTTGTAATCCTTTTCAGTTTCCTTTTTTCTTTTTCTTTTTGCAAACCGACTATTTTTCTGGAAAAACAAGAAAACAAAAGTTGATTACAAATTACTATGATTTAAGTAATTAAACTAGAGCTATGTGAATACTAATCGACAAGTAAATAGAACTTTTCTGATGAGAGTTAGAATAGCTAGAATAGCGAAATTTCAGAATAGTAAATGAGAATAGAGAAAAAATAGTGATTTTCAGATTAGTGTGAAATAGGTGCTATTCGGATTAGTAAAAATGTTGTTTGGACTATATATGTGGAATAGTGAATAGTTGTAACCAGTAAAGAATAGTGTAATATGGTGCTAATTAAGAGGAAAGATAGGCAAGTGGGATCTCAAATGAATTGACACGACGTGGAGATAGCGGAAAGTGATATCAAATTTGTCATTTTGGGATTGTGTTGGCGGAAATTCAAAAAGGAAACATTTTTTCTCTCATTTCACATTTTCAAATAGTAGCTATTCCAACATTTATAAGAAATAGAGACTAGCAGTTATTCTAGCTATTTCCGAAATAGCAAAAATGTTGTTTGGATGCACATTGCTATTCCGAATAAGCGTCTATTCTAGAATAGCCTTGATTCTTGCTATTCTTGTGTCATCCAAACATAGCCTGTAGAGAACAAACATTAAATGCTAAATGCTAACCAATCTTATTCTCAGGCTCTCAGTAATTTTCCTTTTTTTGAGGTTGTATGTATTGTAGCCTACTAGAATTATTAGAAAAAATTTATGTACAAACATAAAAATAACATGAAAAATCAAGACAACAACTGAAACAAGAGGAACATAGCTATTCCGAATAGCAAAGTGTTGTTGGATGCACATAGCTATTCCGAATAGTTGCTATTATCAAATAGCAACTATTATTAACAAATCTAGACATAAAAAACTTACCTTGCAAACCTACTGTGCAATAGCTTCTTTGAAAATTAAAAGCGATGACGCGATAATCACCATTTAGAACTTTAATTTTATGTACTTATATGCAACTGGCAGCAAGCTTGTACGATATTTTTGTAAGGGTTTGCATGCTGCTAGATGGTGTACTTTTTAAATTTTCTAGCCTAACATGTGTGATCTTACGAACAGGAAAGCAATCATCCAGTTTATGGTTCACATCACACATGTGAACAAACATAGGATTTAAAACATCACCTCTCCAAATGAATGGAGCGAGAGCGGCCGAAGCTAGCACCTTAGTCTCCCTTGTGCCTTCTTCTTCAAGTTATCACAATGGCAACCTCAAAGCTTGATCCACCCGAGGTTGATTAAGAGAGAGATGATTCCAATTCTAGTTGTACTACAATCCCTTCAAAATCAATCATTTCAACTTAGCTTGTAGACTCACAATCTAATACAAGAAATGAATCAAAAGATCAAGCAAAGGCTCAACACATGAGCATCTCAAACGAGAACAAACAAAAGATAAAAAAAAGGGATCAAATCAAAGAGCAAACAAAGATCTAACAATAGATCTAAAATGAGCTCGAGAAACGGAGAAGAAAGACACCTCACAAGAGGCGATCGGCCCAACTTGGTCGATCGGCCTAAAGTGGCGGCGGCAGCCGGTCGGCGGTAGAGGGAGGCAGTGCACCACCCAGCAGGTGGTGGTGGGCGGCTGCCCAAGGCGGCCTAGGGTGGCTGGCGCCTAGGTGGTGGCGGCCTGGTGGTTCGGCCAAAGTGGAAGAGGGGAGGTGAGGTGAGGAGGAAGAAGAGGAAATGACAAAGGATGGGAGAAAGAAGAGTTGTGAGGCTATTTAAATGAGGCTCTCTTCTTTAATTTGCAATTACTATCTTGCCTCTACAATATGTGGATGAGAGACATCCTCATATGGACATAATAGTAATAAGACAATATGTTCGTCCAATGGACCAACACTCTATTCAAATCTCTCACAAAATATCCATGGACCACAGTAGACCATGCCCCTTCCCCAAGCCAACTCTTCTCCTCACCAGATGTTGACCCAGGTCAAACCAGATCCACATCAGCTCACCATTTTTTCGCAATTGACTTTTGTTGACCGAGGGTCAAGTTATACTTGTTTTGGCCATAGAACCCAAAATGTAAGTTTGTTTCGCACGTTCCACATATTCACGCGATCGTTGAACCAAGGCTCTATCCATTGGTACAATCAAATTGACCACATGAATAAGTTCTATCAACGTCTTGCTTTGTTTAATCATATTAAACAACTTCTCTATTAATTTGAAAGTCATATGTACCAAATTAATTCGACCATTGATCCACATATATATGTGTTTATTGAATGCCTTTATGTGTATCACATATCACATGATACATTCTTGGATTTGACTTAGTGTTATCACATAACACTATTAAGTATCATATCTCCATATGATATCTCAACAGGTACCTTGTAGGGTGTGACCGCTTTGAATTTGTATTTATGTTGGCAATGGAATCACATTCCATTGATCATAAATAGCCTCTAGTATAAAGCCTTATGATTACCCAATTAATACAGATGACATGTTCTCCAACAATATCATTGATCCAATATAAACAATATCGTATACCGCCCGTGTAATTATCCGTTATCTCATGATATCTCTAATTCATATGTTCAGGTATTAGGATTGTGTTATCCTCATGAACTATATCTATTATGTTTCTTGAATAGGAAGGTTGACTATATAATGTACGATCAACACTTGATCATACTGCATGCATTATAGTCTTACTTCATCAAAGAGCCCTTAGATATCATCGCTTACACAATATCTACTAGTATTGCATAAGGGATAATTGTCATCTTGATATTCGCGAACTTCTCTATATGAGGAATATAATCTCGAGTAATCGTCCTAACTACAAACTATTCTTTGCAGAAAGCGTTAAACAATACTACAAGATAAATTCTTTATATGAGAAAAACCGAATGATCTCAGACATAGAATATTTACACCATGTGAACATATAATGATACCAAACACAGAATCCTATCAATGTTCACATTAGGTCATTCCAATGTCATATTCTGCTAATATGCATCTGTGAGATTAAACCAATCCACTATTGATTGATTTGTGAAACACAATCAACATTTAATCCTCACACTAATCTTATTTGTAAACAGTGTTCTATTTTGTATACAAAGATTAGGGAAATCTAGAGTTTATTACTTATTACGAAATAGTATTTTTACAATCTCAGAATCTTATTCCAGATACTATAAAGTAATGTCAAACTCAAGGAACAAGTTGATTGATTCAACCATTATAAGAACTATATTATGGAGCAACATTTGCTCTAGGATACTAACTCCATCACTTTTATGGCAGCAGATGTGTGCTCCAACTTGTGTGTTTTCTCTCTCTCCACATACACACACAAAGTCCGGATTCTCTTAAGTAGCTCGAAACAGATCGGACGGTCAGGATCAAACTCAAAATTTGAGGTACCTCAGATGATATCAATTACATGTGCACATATATACACAAGTTGCAGAGGAGGAAGAGGAGAAGAGGAGAATAACGATTCCATTGATAAAAAAACATAATTACAATGAGTCAAATGACCCTCATTCCTAGATCTACTAATTTATTCCCATCAATATTTATACACTACTCTATTCTTCTAATCCTACTTATCTACACTCTCAATTACCATGTTACATTATTCCTCATCTCTCTCACGCTCGGATCCACTCTTGTCCGAATCGTGCACTCTGACGACCGGATCTGCTCACCGAAGTGTTCCGATCGAGATAGGAGACTTCACACTCCAAGCTCTGACGATACCACGCTCACATCGGCTCGGCTCCCTCCCTTCTTTCTCATTATCCTCTCCGCTCGAGTCTATAGAGACGAAAGATAGGAGGGATATTGTTGTGTCGAAACTCGAGAGTGAGGCCTAGAAGGATGGGAGGGGCATAATGAGAGAGGGAGAGAGGGAGGGAGGGAGGGAGAGAAAAGGGTTGCAGAGGAAAATATTTTTTTAAGTAAAGATTGGAGGTTAAAATCATCTAACTATTTAATATCCACAAAAAAATACTCCTTTCAGATTTCAACATACGATCTCTCATAAGAATTTTTTTTTCTTTACCACTAAACCAATATGGTCCACCTAACTTTCTTAACGGATATCTCTACAGTATTTACTTTATAAATTTTAAACAACAATTAAATTTGTAGTAATCTGAAGGTGTTGATTGAGGTAATAGGTTGATAGCTAATTATATGATTATAATAAAATAACTACATAATTTATAAATTCATGTTATGATAATAGCATGAATTTATTCTATATATACTTCGCTTTATTTAAATCTTATGCATAATGTAAAATTATAAAAATAATTTTGAATTTACAGAGGTACTGCCATATAGGCAGTTAACCATTATAATATTTCATAGACCGCAAGTCTAGAGTGGAAATACATGCCGTCCCGTGACCAAGTTAATTTTTCACGTGCCGTGCTGTGCCGTAATCAAAATGTCAAGGGGTGGTTACGGTACTCGAATGGTCACGCTACGTGAGTCACGCTGTGCCTAACGTGCCGTAACCATACGTGACTCGCGTGACCCATTTAATCATAGTTTATGTTAGTTTATTCAAGATTCACTAATAAATCAATATTTAATGGTTCTAATTACACGTGACTCGCGTGACTACCTGACGTACCGTGCCGTGACTAAATCTTTTAAGTGCTGTGCTGTGTTGTGCTGTGCCGTGCCAAAGTTTCAAAAGATGGACACGGCATGCAAATGGTCACGGCACGGGACACGCGAGTCACGACACGTAACTGACACGCGTGCCGTGCTGTTTCGTGACGGGGCCAGCTCCTCCGTGCCATTTTTCTCACTCTACTGCAAGGTCACTCGCATTACTTGAGAGTAGGTCCGATGCCCATCGGACCTACTTTGGTTCGATGGATTTAATCGCCGTCGATTTGCTTTAAGATTCGTGCATAACGCTTAAAACTTCGTGCGTATTTGTTTCAATTTCCGTGCGCATAAATCTTAAATTAGATCGGAAGGTCATCATACTCGTTAACCTAAAAGTAGGTCCGATGGGTATCGGACCTACTCCGTTCTCCACTCGCATAACCAAAAAAAGTATCAACCAGACATTAATATCTAGCACTCTCTCGTTAAATCATTTTTTTGTAGTTTAACAAAAGAGTGTTCTAAATAGTTAACTATAGCAGTTCAATAGTAATGTTATAGTATTTTTGGATCTTAAAAACTATAATGCTATCAATTGTTTTCGGCACTATATATAGCTTGCTATATTGTTTTTTTAGCTTTTCTACAATAACACGACAATCATCATTTAGAACCTTACAAAAAAATAAACATTCTCCAACCATGAAATATAATTTTGATTTTGATTCCATTTTACTAATGTACGTATCAAATCTAAACTTTTAATCAACTATAGTTCGTAAAATATAGAATCACAAAAAAAAATTAATAAAATTCCAATTCATAGTAATATCTAGACAAGACTCAACTCAGAGGCAGAACTAGAAAATTTGAATAGGGGAGCTAATCTATAAAATGCATAATATGTTAAAAAGGATAACAAAATTGTGATTAGTGGGAAATTGGGAATTAAACCCATGACCTTCTAAATATCAAATAGAACTCTTACCACTAGACTACAAGCACACATTGTCATTTTATGAGGGGGCTAGACCATATAAAAGCTTACAAAAATAAAAATTAAATTAAATTTTTAATGTACATAATTAAAAAAATTTAAATCATCAGAGTGACTTAGCACCCCTGATGTACATGTAGATCCGCCTCTTACTCAACTTTACATAATTTTTTTTATTTGATTTTGTTTTGATTGAAAGAACCGAAATTGCATTCGGTATCTTTTAAGGGTCCAAAGTTTAATTCGGATCCTTTGAGAATCATCCATCAAGCACTTACAATACTCCCTTCGTCACAGAAAATTCGCTCTCCAACCCAATTTCAAATTCGCTCAAAGGTCTCCAGCTCCATGAAAGACTATAGTATTTGAAAGGGGAGGTAGCAGTTGGCTAGAAAAAAAATCCTAGAGTTGTTTGTACCCAAAAGTCGAGAATCCCTTCTTGTTACAACAGGAGATCCACATGTCATTGACTCAAATTCAAAAGCTATGTCATGAATCTAAGATTCAGATTTTATTTTACCGGCTCAAATCAATACCTGTTCTAAAATTTTAGTCCTTGGATTACCAGCCTAGTAATATTAATATTAGGAAATTAAATAAGACGAATCAATCAATATGTGCAATCTTAATATGTCCGAATTAAATGATATATCATTCTTATAATAATATCTAGTATTATTATACTATATTGAATGGTGTTAACATGTAACATGTTATTGTCAGTCAAGGATATTGATTATGTTTAGCTACTACTTTAATTTAAAAATAATTAAATTACTTACTTTATGTTACTTCTCTTATTTTATATTTATTTTATATTTTGTTTGACATTTTAAATCATGATTTAAATTATCTATTTTGTTATTGTAAAATTTTAGAAAATAAATCTCTATCGATAACAATGAACTTCACAGACGAAATAAGTATAAAATAACTTAAGAGAGAGGCTACGGTACTATGCATAGCACGGATTGGGTCCGTGCTACGGCTCAATATTTGAGTTTTCAAAATCCTAACGGTCGATCCAAACCGTTCAACATAATTATAAAATGAATATGTACTTGCAAACTAAATTTTACATTTTTTTGAATTCTTTTACTTATTTTAGATAGGTAGAAAATCATTGTTTTTGGATGGTCCAGAATTTTCAGATCAAGTGATTTTCTACCTATTTAAAAAAATAGTAAAAAAATTTGAAAAAATGTAAAATTTAGTTTGAAGTACATATTAATTTTATAATCATATTAAATAGTTTGAATCGACCGTTAAAATTTTGAAAACTCAAACCGTGCTATGCATAGTACCGTAGCCTCACTCATAAATTAATTTATATAAAGAAGTGTAACTTCACCATTACTCTTTTGACTACTCATATTTTACTTCTCATTTAACCACTCAAATATAAAACAACAATTTATCGCAACTAAACAATACCATTATCACCACCCACCTCTAAAACATAATTGGAAAGAATGGCCCATGAGGACCACAATAAAAGGATGGGAAAGATTCAGTGAAGAACCCGGGAACCACGTTCATCCATTCCAGTAATATCCCATCGTGTTCCCTCCTAATTTGTACGAGTAATGTAAACCAACGTGACTGACGTGATTAATTGATATTTTTGTTGTGGATTCCATTCTTTATCTGCTCCAGCTAGAGGCCTACAGCTGTCAGCTCTATCCCGTTTAAGCGCATATTCAAGTTTTGTTTTTATTCACAGATTCATCATTGTTTCGGATCAAATATTGATCCAGTTTTGCCGAAATAAACCACACACACCGAAATAAGTAAAACTTATACCGATACAATATTGTTTCGGATATTTACCAAACTAAATTTTTAGAATAAAATATTAACAAAATTCAGTAAATTTTGTGGACAGGAAAAGAAACTATTTGATATAAGGGTAATTATACTTTCCCCCATCTATCCATCCCCCATTTCATCCCCCAACTAACTAACTTCTTTTCTAACTATAATTCAAATTCTAACTACCTAGTGGGACCTACAAATTAATTACCTAATTTTCTCCCTTTATTTCTTTCCTCTCTCTCCCACCTCCACTCCACCTGTCTCTCCCACCTCTCCCTCTCCGCCTCCCTCTCCCACCTCCGCCTCCACCGGGTTAGATCCATCACTGTCGACCGCCGGATCAGATCTATCGTCTCTATGTTCTCCTCATGCAGTAGCAAGTTATTTGCAAAGAACAAAGCTTCATTAATGGTGAATTAGTGAAGTGCGTACTAAGTACTAAGAAATGACAGAAAAACAAATTTTGAAAAAATTAGAGGTGTATGAATGAATACTTGATGTTTTAGAGATGAATACTTCAACGTTTATGGATGAATACTTAATATCTTAGGTATAAATACTTGTGTTTGTAATACTCTTGGTACATTACCTATTTACATTTACACGACGATGATGAATACTTGCTCGATGAGAGATGAATACTTGTGACGAGGTATGAATACTTGTGCAACGGACAACTCGAAAGTATGTCATCATGGATCTCATTTGAAAGAGAAAATTGTGTAGAAGACATTCGTGGTTTTAGATTTGCAAAATTCCTCACAGATCGTCAGAAATATTGGTTAGATTGAACGGAGAAAAAAAAAATCCATCTCTAAAAACATGTAAAAGATGAGTGATTGATATGTCCAAATATGTTTCTATTGCAAAGATGAATACATTTATATAGATTGATGAATACTTGTTGTGTTACAGATGAATACTTTTTTTGCAAATTTCTAAAATGAGCTGAAGGCTATGTGGTCCCCCACTTAATTAATGCACTGACGGTTATGCGGTCCCCCACTTAATAATGCGTTTTTTTTTGTCGGTTGTGTGGTCCCTCACTTAATAACGCGTAATGAATGTTGTAATGTATCCTAATATGCTTCTATTGCAAAGGTGAATACCTGCGTATAGCTGGATGAATACTTGTTGTGTCACAGATGAATACTTTACCGCCAATTCATAAAATGAGCTGACGGTTATGCGGTCCCCCCACTTAATAACGCGTTTTCTTTGTTTTTAACACGTTTTCTTTTGTTTTTAGCAGAGACAGTTGTGGTCCCCTCTCTATTTTATGCCTTATCCGAAATCGGGGATGAAACGGGGGATTGTTCACGGGAGAGAGCTAGGCGGACCCTTGATATAAATAAGTTATTCTTTTATGAAATGAAAAACTTCTAGTTAATAATAAAAATTAAGTCCTTGGTGAAATGAACCTTGTCATTGATGCGACTGAAATTATCCTGAAATCTTGTGAATTACATATAATGACTTTCCTTTCAATTTTTGTGAATTTCTTGTTATTCTAATTTTAATTTATGTATGAATTATCATTTATTATAATGAGAATATTAATTGCTTTAGTTACTATTTCAGATCATATATATATAGAGAGAGAGTTGGGCTATGATACATTGCAATGTTTTTTTTATGACAACAATTTTAGAATGGCTATTAAATTACTTGCACTAGTTTTTTCGACTCTTTTCGGACTTACAATTTATATTACAAAATAAAATAGTCAGATCTAATATATATTATATTTTTTGCTTGTACATAAAAATATTACTATTCGGTTATTTTTTTTATATGAAGTAATAAGTTTAAAAATCAATGTTAAAAAATATCTACATCAATATATTTTATAAGCTCTTGATTTCAATTAAAATAATCAAAATAAAGTTGAAATGTGATAATCTTTTATATATGCATGAAAAAAAGTTTGACATTTAAATTTTAAGTTTAAAATTATTAAATACGTTAAGATAAAGATATAACAGAATTTTTTAAAAATAAATCTTTTTTTTCGAAGTTTTTTTACTATATTTTAGGTAGGTAGAAAATCACTATTCTCTAATGGTCCAGAATTTTTTTATCAAGTGATTTTCTAATTGTCTAGAAAAATAATAAAAATATTTCAAAAAATATAAAATTTGATCTCCAAGTATATTTTTCATATGATAATAATGTTGAACAGTTCGGATTGATTATTTGAACTTTGAAAATAGAGATATTCAAGAGTAGAACTAGGTTGTTCTTAAGCTCACCAAGTCCCTTTGTGAGTTTAATTCAAAAACTACTGAATTGGCTTCAAACGATGCATCTAAACCGTTGAAACTGATCTACTTCACGAGTAATACATTTATATGTTCAAATTTATATATTTTGAACTAATTTAGTATAAAGTCAAGCGGTAAAAAAAATGGTTTATAAGTTAATTTTAATGTGTTCATTTTCATTATTTTTTACCGCTTGACTTTATACTAAATTAATTTAAAAATTAATAAGTTTGACATGTAAACTCATAACTTGTGAAGTAGATCAGTTTCAACAGTTTGGATACGTCGCTTGAAACCAATCCGATGAGTTTTTGAGTTAAGCTCACAAAAATGCTTGGTGAGCTTAAGAACGCTCTAGTTCTACTCTAAATTCAATGTATAGACCGATCTGAGGTTAAAAACCTCAGGTAATGACATACATTGGTACGTATTTCATTCGTTGAGAGAGACAAACAAGATCAAACTTTGTGTGTTGGCATAAAATATGTAGTTTCTTATCGGCGCATTGCGATGTACCGTAGCCTCACGAACGCGTATCTTCTGCATTAATTCAAAAGATTCTCTTTTGAGTTAATGAATATCAACCGTTTGATTTTAAACGGAGTCAATCCAGCTCCTACCCATAACATAGGAGACTTTTCAAATATTAATGCGGATCCAGTTCCTACTTATATTAATACGGATCTAATTCGTACGAATTTTGAAATAGATCAGACGGTTGTGATTCATCAACTCAGAGAAGATTCCTTTTTGAGTTGACGCAGAGAATACGAATTCGTAGCCTCACTCCAGAAACAATGTCACTATGTCAGTGGCCATTGGATTGAATCTCAACTCTCTAAGTAGGAACCATTGAGATTTGATTCCAGTCATTTTCTTTCCTCGTCTTCCTCCTTTTCTATCTTTTTCTTTACAATTAATGAAGTCTTTTCATTACAATTAACGAAGTCTTTTTCAATAGAGACTCCTTTAGCCCAATAATGTAGCTCGGTAGCTTGTAGTCAGATTTATCTTGCCACTCGTGCCACGTGCTAATCATATTTTTATTACCTTTTAATTTATATCAGTAATGGGAGTAGCTAGAGAAAGTCGTCGGTCGCCACCTCGCCGTAGGAACCGGGTTTAGAAAATAATTACAACAATAAATCCGTTCAACCGACATCTCCACCTATCAAAATGCACCACGTGTCAGCTTAATGTCGCTGCTTAATATATGTTTTCATCATCTCCCATATCTGAGGTCAATCAACAGTAGTGTTTATCCATTAGGAGATACAACGTCTCTATCAAGGTCTCTCATCTCTGACATCTCCCTCTCTCTGCATCTCCCTCATCGGAAAAGAATCTGATCCAATCTAATCGGATCTATCAATGGGATTCTCTACCTTCTTCGTTGATAAAGCTTCCCGCGCCTTTCGACGGGAATCTTTCTTTCCTGGCCTAGTCCTTGTGCTCTCCGCTGCCAGGTCCTCTCTCTCTCTTTCCCTCTCTCAATTTTTAGTTGTTTATGTAAGTATTTCCTCTAAGCCTCTTACGAAAAGTTGTTGATTGTATTGTTATTATGTCAAAATTAATAGAACGCAGGCCGAGTTTTGTGAATAGGAAGTTTTTACTTTACAAGAACTCCGGAGCTTCTAATAGCTCTTATCATTAAGTTGATTATTCACCTATTTTATTCGAAAGGGTAATCAAATCATCCTATGTTTCATCTGTTACATGTCTTAGCAATATTCTTTGTTGAGCATGCAAAACAACTAATTTGCTTGTAATTCGAACTAATTATTTATTAATAGGTTCCTTTTGGATGATTAAAGAGTTCCTTTAAAATCTCAGTTGACCAAGGTCAAGTTGCGAATTAACCCCTGCATTGCGAACAAATTGTAAAAATGTTTTAGATTGCAATGTTTGCAAAGGCCCTGCTGTTTTCAAGAATTTTAAAAGCCAAAACTTCTTATCAAATTCTGAATGACTCGGTATTTACACTGATTTAGCTAAATATTTTTTATGATGTTTTGTATGCGTGTTTTTGCAGTAGTGGAGGTCTAGTAGCATATGCCGATTCAAAGCAAGAGAATGCAGCCGAACCACCTGAGAAGAAGAAGTTGGTAGTGCTAGGAACGGGTTGGGCTGGAACAACCTTGTTGAAAAACATAGACACCTCCTTGTACGATGTCAAAGTAATATCACCCCGTAACTATTTTGCATTCACCCCTCTCTTGCCAAGTGTCACTTGCGGTACGGTGGAAGCAAGGAGTATTGTCGAACCTATTCGCAAGATTGTTAAGAGGGTAAACACTTCTTTAAATTAATGCTACTGCATTAATGTTCATTTAATTTTGGCCCTTTCAAATTTTGGAATTCCCACTTTCGATCCTAGGACTTAACATATTGATTTTGGTCCATGATAAATGTTTTCAGTCATGAAACTGACAAAAGTCCCATTTCTAACATGAAGTTGGTTTTTTTTCTTATAAAAAAAATACAGGTTTACCTTTAGCTAAGATTTTTGTACCAATTTTAATGGAAATTAGGTTGGAGCTGAAATGGTTCAGATCTGGATTTTTCAGGAATCCAAATGAGAACATTCAAATGACTTAAAAAAGAAAGTAGTTATACTTTGTAGACTATTTATGTAATTGCTTTTCAAAAATCCTGTGATGCTTCAACAATTTAATTTATATTGTTGAAATTTCAAATATCATAGAAAACCGACCCTGTAAAGTTTCTGGAGGCAGAATGCTTCAAGATTGATTCGGTAGGAAAGAAAATTCATTGCAGATCAGATGTGGGTACCAGTTTGAATGGTACAGGTGAATTTGAAGTTGACTATGATTACCTTGTCATAGCAGTTGGAGCCACTGTCAATACATTTAACACTCCTGGTGTTACTGAAAATTGCCACTTCTTGAAGGTACTCTTTAATTTGCATAATTTCTCTTCAATATTAGGGCTTGCAAATATTGACTACTGATCCTGGTTGTTTTGGGTCAAGGTATCCTAACCCTGCTTGAACTGGACATATTCACTTCACATTTGTTTGTTGAAAACGATCCCAGATTTCCTTCAATATCTGTATTTGACTATTTTCATCAACAAATATGTTGAAAACATGGTTCTCAAGCTCTGCTAAGTCCAGGTCAACTGGGCCAAGTTTGATTGAACTCGGGCGAAGCTAAGACATTTTCAACCTGATTTCCCTGGAAGAGCAGGTTCTTGCCGGAAACATGGAGCCCTTGGTGTTACTTAGCCTAGTCACCGGAATGATGAGCAATTCTACTTATTTTCACATGAGCTTGACTGTTTTTGAATTTAACACTGTTTTCTTTAATATGTCGCAAATTGTGAAAATGTGATGGTTACTTGTAAAATTTCCTATTATGTGCATTCATCTTAATTTGGGATTCAGGTCTCTGTTTACTTTTGTGTGTATACACTGAGCTATATCCAGTGTATAGTATCTAATGTTTCTGATTCTGAGTTTGAAGCTGTTATTTTTTTTTTTTTAAAAGATACAAACTCTTTCATTATCCAAAACCAACCAAATTTTACAATGTCAATCCATTAGGTCAACCTTGTCGAATAGTTTAATGGTTGGTGTGTTCTGGGGGCCATGATATTTGTGACCCACTAGCTATTATTGTGCTGGTTCTGAACCTGACATGGTACTAGAGCCAACTTGATCCAAAACTGAGCTAAACTGGACCCATGGTGGCCTATACTTACTGTACCTGTCATGTTCATTGTTTAAATAGAAGATATAATTTAGGAAATAGAAGATGCGCTAAGGATCCGAAGGAGTGTTATCGAATGCTTTGAGAGAGCAAGCCTTCCTTGCCTTGATGAAGAAGAGAAAAGAAAGCACCTCCATTTTGTCATTGTTGGTGGAGGTCCCACGGGTGTTGAGTTTGCTGCTGAATTGCATGATTTTGTTACGGAAGATATTGCTGAGCTTTATCCTGACCTATCCGACCTCGTCAGCATTTCTGTCATTCAGTCTGCGGAGCACATTTTGACTATGTGAGCTATAATAATAACCCTCTAATTAATTTGAACGGAATGTGATTTATCGCTTTTTTTTTCTGAAAATAAAAGGTTTGACAAGAGGATAACAACATTTGCCGAAGAGAAGTTCCTGAGAGATGGCATCGAAGTGAGGACGGGATATAGAGTAGTAAAAGTTTCTGACAAAGATGTGACGATGAAGGGCCATTCCATGGATGAAGTCTCAGTGCCTTATGGAATGATTGTATGGTCTACCGGTATTGCCTCTCGTCCTGTCATTAGAGACTTCATGAACGAAATTGGGCAGGGAAAAAGACGTGTGCTCGAAACAATGAGTGGCTGAGGGTTCCTCAGTGTGATACTGTGTATTCCATAGGTGACTGTGCCACCATCAGTCAGCGTAAAATAATGGTATGTCTTTCTAATTTTGACTCTTATTCTAGGAAAAGAGAAGCAAAGCTTTCTGGGCTTATTGAAAATAGAGTCTATTACTTTATATTGCATATATAGTAACACCAAATTCTACCGTGACATATGCAAATTAGTTTATACAGAATGATTTAGACAAATATATCCAACCTTGGGTTTATATTATGGAAAGGTTGTACTTGGAAAAAGTTTTATATTTTGCTCCAATTTTAATGATTAATGTTATTCTGATTTTGAAACCCATAATTGGGCTTCAGTCAAACCAAGCAGACTTAGCTTCTGGTTTCCATATTGATTGAAACAGTTATGAAGGGCTGGTGGCACCGGGTGGTACATTTTTTGTGGCTGGTACTGGTACGGACTAATTAGGATGTTGTTGTTTATTTCACCACTATTAGCATCGTTTTGTTTTTAATGGAAATGTGATGCTATACCATCTTTTCAAAAAAGAAAAAATATATATATGAAGGGCCAGAGCATTTTTTTTTTTTCTTCTGATTGAATTATCCTTGGTTTGAAATCTTGAGTGCATGATTCACATATCCCATAAATGTTAAGGTACCAAGTATAACCTGAGCAATGTTGTGTGTAATATGCAAATATGGTAACATTCTGGTAAAGACCTGATCCACTAATATAAATACCATTGTTTTTTGCATGAGGCAGGAAGACTTAGCGGAGATCTTTAAAATGGCTAATAAAGATAACTCGGGTACACTGACACTAGATAAGATACAAGACGTGATAGAGGACATATATGTCAAGTACCCACAACTGGAGCTTTACATGAAGAGCAAGCACATGATGGACATTCATGATCTCATAAAGGATGCAAAGGACGATTTTGAGCTCAGCATTGAAGATTTCAAGAATGCTCTTGCTGAAGTTGATTCTCAAGTTAAAAGTCTCCCTGCCACTGCTCAGGTACCATGTTATTGCATTGTTCATGTCTTTCTTTGTTTGTGTTTTTCTCAAAATTTACCCACCTTTTAACCCTTTTGCATGCGAAAAAATTAAAAAACTTCCAAAGAAAACATTCCATTGATTTTGCTGCGCATAACTTTTATTTCGAACGAACAGCGATTATAATTGGTCTTGTTAGCAAAATGGAGCATAGAACAAGAGGGAATGAAGGAATTGGATGCGAAGAATTTAAGAAGAATTTAATTTAGTCGATAGAGAGAACTGAATATGAGGTCTAGTTGGGTTAAAAACATGTTAGGATTACTGAAAAAAGAGCAAAATGGATTTATTAATTTATTTCTTAACACCAGTAAGTGTTCATATTAGTTAGTGATGGTTATTTTTTCTTTAGCCCCCACAAATCATTAGTTCATAAACAATGGCTGTATTTGTCTTTCTCTATCTACTGGGAGCTCATATTCAAATTTGTACTTGTCTGATAAATCATAAGGTTGCAGCCCAGCAAGGCGAATACCTGGCACGTGTTTGAACAAAATGAAAGAATGCCACGAGCATCCTGAAGGTCCCTTCGTATCACTAAATCTGGTCGCCACTTTTTCGCCCCTTCAGGTCTTTGTTTGTCCTTTTCCATTTTTAATCAATTGTTGTTCCCCTTCTGTATCAGATATAATTAAGGGTAAGATTTTATGGCGTATTATATGAAGGTACAAGCATTTTGGACAATTTGCACCATTAGGAGGAGAGCAAGCAGCAGCAGAGTTACCTGGAGACTGGGTCTCATTGGCCACAGCACTCAGTGGCTCTGGTACTCTGTCTATGCCAGGTACAACCTTTTGTTTCTTTTTCTTTTCTTTTGTTGTTTTTAAGTACTACCAATAATCCCTTAATACACCATTTATTTGGATCCATGTGAGTTCTGTGCTGATATGGAATCTGAACATGTAGTTGTGAACTTAAAACATAGTTTCCTTGATTTTGACCAATAAAATGGCATGCTAGTATTCTTTGCTTAAATTTGATTTTTGGTAATACACCAGCAAACAAGTGAGTTGGCGCACGAGATACTTGGTGCTGTCTGATTGGACTCGTCGATTCATTTTTGGGAGAGATTCAAGCGGCATCTAGTCTCGACAAACTTGTAAATCATCCCAAGCAAAAAGAACTAAAACAATACCAGCTAAAATGGCGGTACAGTTTTTGGAACTATTATCAACACGGTACAATCATGCAGGGTAATTACTCTGTAATTAGAAAAAGGACCTTGTTTGCTTTCATTCTGTAATAAAAGTTAGCGTTGTAGTATGAAACAGGAGTTTGTTTGCTTTGGTACTTAACAAAAGTTTAGGTTAAAAAATATACCTTTGTCCACTGTGCAAAAGCCGATTTTTTATTGTAGCATTTCAAAAAAATAAAAAATAAATGTAAACCTTCAAATTTTTTTTACAAAAACTAGCACGGTTCTTCAAAATCTCGTATTACAGCATGAACGCTGACTGAGAAAGCGTTTCACTCCAGGGTAAAACGTTTTCCCAGCAAGAGTTTCACTCCAAGTATTAAATATTGTACATGATATGGCTCCTTCAACACACACATTACCATATCTTTAATTTCCCTAGCAAGAGTTTAATAAAATCTTTATTAATCAATAATTAATCTAAATTTAGTATTTACATTTGGTCTACATTTGAGCTACATATGATATAAATTTAATCTATAGTGTCTATATTTGGTCTGCA
The DNA here is from genome assembly GCA_025461045.1 of Carex parvula. Taxonomy (NCBI): domain Eukaryota; kingdom Viridiplantae; phylum Streptophyta; class Magnoliopsida; order Poales; family Cyperaceae; genus Carex; species Carex parvula. Next base: position 55,231 of record JAJGRW010000728.1, read on the forward strand.
TTGTAATCTATAATTTACTCTATACAATGCCAACAATCTAACCTATAACAATGTTTATATTTGGTCTACATTTGGTTTTACAACTTGATTTGCATGTAACATATAATTTTAATCGAACCAACATCTATATTTAACTACATTTGGTCTACGTTTGCTTTGTATAATTTTAATTGGAAACATAAAATGGAAGTTGAAAATCTAACCTCCGCTAATGGGAAGTAGCTTAAAAAAAAAAAAAAGGCAATTTTTTTCCGAGTAAAATGGTTTTTTCCGGTCAGCATCTGTGCTTATAATAAAATTTAACGAGAATAGTACTAGTTATTGAATTTTTTTTTTAAATGCTACAAATAAAAAAAATTGGGGGCAAGAGAAGTAACCTGCACTCTTTCTGGCTAAAAGCAAAGGTACTTATACTTGGTCCCCGCTCAAAACTTATTAAAGGTACTTGGTCCTAGATTATAAAAGGATTGGCATTCGCCATTATGGATATTTTTTACATTAATCCTGAAAATTTACAAAAATTAAAAATATTATAGAAGTGTAATACTTGTGGATTGATTGTATTATCAAAATATGATTTTAGTGTCAATTGATATATCATAAAGGCCGTTAAAATATAGATGTTACAAGTTTTAACTGTTTAATGATCAGTAAAATTACATCAACATCCCATCATTTTTTTTTAATGTGCATCATGTAAATAAAAAATGTCACAAATTTTAATGTTGGCGTTTATTATAATTTTTTTTCCCATGTAAAATTGTCAAGTTAATATGTTGACAGGGATCTCATCCTAAATAAAATTGGCACTTCACTTGGCCCCCCCTCCCCAAAAAACAAAAACAAAAAAAAAAGTTGGTTAAGAGCCAATTGATCTAACATTGAACTGTGTGGCTTGGGTCAGGAAGAACAGCTCAGACCCTTGGGGGGATTATTGAGAGTTTGTATAATTTTTAAGGATAAATATGTAATTATTGATTTTGGAGGGATAAATATGTAATATTGAAACTTTTGAGGGATATACATTAAATTCCCCCTAGAATTTATTCTAATTACCCTTCATAATGCTTATGTATGATGTATGCACGCGCACAACTTTTATGCTTTACACCTTTGGGATTGGAGTAATGAGGCATCCGATTCTTTTTTTTTCTTCAAGTGACCCATTATAGCGATCCCTTGTCTTTCACCAGCAATGCAATCCTGCCCCATCTTTCCTTTCTTTCCGCCAACGACTTGTCATACTACTCTAGTACTATTGTCACATGTCACATGATGCCAATTATTTTAGATTACTCTTTAAGAGAATTTCCAATCATTCATACATAGGTCCAGTGATCCACAAGATACCCACAAAACACCAATATATGCTCAACTCAGATCAGTTCCTGTGTCACAGTTTCTGTAAGTATTTTCTGTCGAGTCACTATCGATATTGTCGAGCTTTTTTTTTACTAGTACGGGATATAGTGATAACTTAATGATTCGAAAAATGTTCGGTGGGGTAAAAATTTCATGATTCAGGAATAATTCAGAATTATATATTGAGTTCGGACCGGAGATCTTATTCCCACAAAAAAACCAAAAAAAATATATACTAGGAAGTTTTTTGACCTAGGGAATAATTCGTAAAATTTACGAATAATTCGAGTATACCGAATATATGCGGATTATCCGCCAATAGATCAAATCTGAATAATTCGCAAATCTTATTGCTATGTTATGAGGTACATCTGTTGGATCATTTATCTAATATTGAATTTATATGTAAAATAATTATGTATTATATTTATATGGATCCTGATAACAGTCCCCGCACTCCAGTCCACGCAGCATAACTACCATGACTGTCTGGGGGACTGCCGGCGCTAAATTTTTTTTCTGAAGTATTAATACCTATGCACAAAAGTATTTATAGGTGAACAATTTTTACGTAAATAATGTTCCCCAAATCAAATTCTCCAAATGTCCAGCACTGTTCCTGCACCATAACTACCATAACTGTCCTGGTGGGACCGCAAACTACTTCAGCGGTTGAATTTTTTTCTAAAGTATTAATACACATGCCGAAAATATATATACCTATGCATAGAAGTATTATATCTATGAGGTGAATAACTTTACATAAATAATTCTCCCCAACTAAATCTTTCAAATGTTCATGCACCACAAATATCTGTCGGGGACCACTCAAACTAAACTAAAGGAGGGGGGGGGGGGCATGCATGTTTCTAAAAAATATTAATATTGCCATAACTATCTGCGGAGACCGCAAAACTTATATTTTTTTACATATGGTGTGGATGACGTCTAAAAGTATTAATATCAAGTATTGCAAGTATTTATATCTATGCACTAAAGTATTTATATGTATAATATTGTACAAAATTTAATCTTCAAGCGTTCGATTATATCAAGTTACACATCAAGTATTAATATCTTATATTTCAAGTATTAATATCTTATTTTGCAAGTATTTATACATATACACTGAAGTATTTATTTCTCATGGTAATTATTTTGTTAGAGAAAGTTGATGCGGGATACAGAGTCTCACTACTTCATTAGAAGAAAGTTGATGCGGGGACCATCGAGGGACTGAAACATGGATGTTCATAACAAGTTACGCATCAAAGTATTAATATTTTATTTTTCAAGTATTAATATCTTATCTTCCAAGTACTTATACCTATGAAGGTTGACGCGGGAATGAATACGGGACTGGTAAAGGGGAACCATATAATTAGTGGTGACCATAGTATAACATTCCTCTAATGTTGCTGCAGGGACATAGGGTGAACTGGAGTGGAGGGATTCATATAATTATTCTATTTATATATTAATTTTATGCTCAGTTAAAAAGTAATCGTTTACAGTTTATAATATATTAAGTATTACTGTGTGTTATATAGAATATTAACGTTTAATGTGTAGAGTTTAAGAGATAATATTCAATTAAGAGCGATTCGCTACAGATTTCACCCCCATGGAAATTGGGATTAAATGGTATTCCTACCATGCCATGCGCGAAACAACTTCACAAGAATCTCATGTAGCCCAGGGGTAGTTCAGTAAATTCACAAAGATAACAAAGCCAGATCTCAAAACCGTTAGCTACATTGAAAGATACAAAAATATACAGCACCTCACAACGAAGGACTCCTGCATGTTGAGTCAGTGAGGCAATTGTTCATAGTTTTGACAACAAAATTACAAAATTGAGCCAATTTTCAAAATCCACCATTCCTTAATCCTCTCTCTACTCTCTCTCTATCTCTCTCTCTATGTTTAGAAATGGAAGAAACACCCAAGTTCAGTTCATTTCATATGAAAAAGAAACCAACTTTGAAAAGGCACGGAGCTATTGACCTCTCTAATCAGCTCTTCTTACTCCACTCAATGCTTCCCACTAAAATGGCAATTAATTAGGGCTAAGCTT
>JAJGRW010000729.1:0-93287 GCA_025461045.1 Carex parvula
GGTTTGGCGTAATAGTGATGTTTTTGAGGTGTTCAGATCACAGTAATGTTTGTTTGGATTGACTTTGGTTTAGAAGTAGCAATGTAATATATGCGAGAGAGTAGTTTTTAAGAAAAATAATTAATGAAGAGTAAAATTGAATAGATATTAAAATATTTCAATAATGTTGTGTTCAAATGAAAATGAGTAATTAATATCCTAACCCATATTCAAATAGTGCTAACCTCGACCATCCAAACATGGCCGCGTCTAGTTATATGTGAATGATAGAATGGTATACTAGTTGTATATATCACGGAGTTGGCTACGGTGCTATGCATAGCATAGAGGGCCTCCGTGCTACGGCTCAATATTTGAGTTTTTAAAATTCTAATGATCGATCTGAATCGTTCAAAATGATCTCCATATGTATATGTACTTGCAAACCAAATATAACATTTTTTTGAATTTTTTTATTATTTTTTTAGATAGGTAGAAAAACACTTGATCTGAATGGTACAGAATTTTCAGATCAAATGATTTTCTACCTATCTAAAAAAATAGTAAAAAAATTCTAAAAAAATATAAAATTTGGTTTGCAAGTACATATTCATATGGAGATCATGTTGAACGGTTCGGATTGACCGTTAGAATTTTAAAAACTCAAATATTAAGCCGTAGCACGGAGGCCCTATGTGCTATACATAGCATATTAGCAATTTCCTATATATCACATATAGATATAGTAATAGACTAATAGTAACGTAACCTCAATCTGATTTGCTTTGCCGGGTCATATATAGTTCCGTGAAGCTCAGTTTCATCTGACATGTGGTCTAGCAATAAAATAATTTTACTATACTCGCCAATTATCCTTACTCTAAGCGGAATTTTTTGGGTTGGAGCAAAGATAGTAAATTTCGCACCACATATCACAAGAAATATTAAGATATCTCCTCATCAAAAAAAAAATTCTGGTAAAATTTTGATTAGAAGTTTCCTGTTATATGTTTGAGTCTGAAAGAATGTTATAAAAAAAATACCGTTTGAGTATACTAGGGACGTTGGGCCTTCTCTGCCGCGGGAATACACACCAATCTTCAAAGTTGATACGTACAAAATATATAATTATAACCTATTTATTACAAACTATTTGTACCGTGTCGAACATATTATAAGAGAAAAAAAAATTAATGAATTAAAAACTAATTGCACCCATGTCGATCATTAAATAACAAATAATATTTCTTAAATTATATAAAAAATAAAAAGAAATAAAGACATGATCAATTAATTATCAATCAATTCAAAAATTCAAAAATTTCTTAAATGACATTAAAAAAATGGAAAGAAATCGAGACGAATTTGAAAATCGAGTATTTGGCAATAAAATAAGATTTAGACTTCTACACGTAAAAAAATATTTAAAAGATACATAAAAAAAGGCAGATTATCTGATTTGAGAGCTGCACAGCCGTCAGTGGGTCAGAACATCTACATAACTAATAATAGAAAAGAGATAAGTTGAAACATACGAAATATATAATTATTTGTGTTCGGCCTAATCATTATAATAATTTGTGTCAATATTTATTTTAGGCGTAAGAATTTAAAAGGCCGCTTTAATTGTGATATGTAGAATGCAGTACAGTTGGATTCGATCGGCGACTTGTAAAATCTACTAAACTAAAAGAACAGGTCCAAGCAAAAATGGAACAGCTAGCTTTTTTATTCCGGTAATTACTAAAGTTTTACCGCCAAAAGAAAATGAGGTAGGAAACTATTTGCAACAAAACAAAGGAAAGCGCCAGTACGTGTCATAGTACGCTCGTAGCAGTTATGGACTTCTCTGGTCCTAATGCCACTCTACAGTCTACACTGATTACGTAGCATGTTGTATAACTCTTTTCTTTAAGGCTCTGCATGGACCGTGCATGCAGAGTAAAGAGCACTTGAATCTTCTCTCGATCGGCACATGCAATAGGATCAGGATTCAGGACCAGGAACCACTGGGAATTATATTCGGTGTCGTATTTGCATGTGAAAATTATTTGTAGCCCGTATGCATATCATATCCATGGATGTAAGTAACCTATTGACAGGCGTCAGTATTTGGTCCAAAATATGAGCACCTCTCTTAACTAACCAACACTACAAGGCCATTTGGTCCTCAGTCCATATGTATATAAGTAAAGACAGTTTGAAGCATATATACTGAGAAATTTTGTTTTTATTCTCACAGTAAGACATGTGTAATTTTATGGCTTTGGGAGCCATGAGTGTCCTGATATTGTTCATGGTTGTTCGGTTAGCTGAGGGAAGGATTTTGGAGAAGGACGGCCTCCTCGGAGGAGGTCTTGGTGGTGGATTAGGTGGTGGATTTGGAGGAGGCCTTCGTCATGGCGGAGGCTTAGGTGGCAGGCTTGGAGGGGGTCTAGGACATGGCGGTGGACTGGGAGGAGGCATCGGTCATGACATTGGGCTTGGAGGGATCGGTCATGATGGTGGTTTAGGTGGTGGCCTTGGAGGCATTGGTCATGGTGGTGGTGTCGGTGGTGGTTTTGAAAATGGTGGAGGCCTAGGAGGAGGTTTGGGAAATGGTGGAGGTCTTGGCAGTGGCATTGGTCATGGTGGTGGCATAGGTGGTGGTGGCGGTGGTGGTGGTGGTGCTAGTGGAGATCTTGGAGGTGGCACTGGAGGGGGGCTCGGGGGAGGTGGTGGTCTTGGAGGTGGCACTGGCGGGGGGCTCGGGGGAGTTGGTGGTCTTGGAGGTGGCACTGGCGGGGGGCTTGGTGGAGGTGGTGGTTTAGGCGGCAGTCTTGGTGATGGAGCTGGAGGTGGGAGTGAAGGAGGTGAGGGTGGTGGTCTTGGTGGAGGCGGTGGTGCAGGTGGTGGTTTAGGTGGTGGCAGCGGTCTTGATGGTGGTTATGGAAAAGGTGGCGGTATTGGTAGTGGATTCGGTGGAGGTGCCGAAGGAGGAGGTGATGGATTGGGTGGTGGCGGTGGTGGTGGGGCAGAAGGGGGTGCTGGTGGGGGATTTGGTACCGAGGGCGGTGCTGGTACTGGTTTGGGAGGTGGAAATGGTGGAGGATTTGGTGGCGGTGCGGGTGGCGGCATTTAAATAACTTATCCGACCTAGGCATGATCATGCATATGCATCTAGTTGGAACCTTATTGTGTTATATGCAATTTGTATTCATTCATGACTTCAACGACAAATAAGACTACTCGTGCATGGTTGTTGCAGTAATTAGCAATATCTAGTCCATAAATAACCAGCGAGTGATCACTGAGGTGCATAAGAGTACGCTTCTATTGTGTAATCCCGTATTATTAGAGCATGGATCCATCTCATATCCAAATCTCTCAAACATTTAATAGATTATTATATGATGAAGCATGAATGCAATTCTTCTTTTTTTTACTCTATATTAAATTAATTTGAAATTTATAAATTTTGTACGCAAACGCATCCTTCGTGAAGTACATTAGTTTTAACAGTTAGAATTCATTGTTTAAAGTTAACATGAGAGATGTTAAAGTCCAACTCTTTAAGAAACTTGGTGAATGGTTAAAAACACGTTAGCTCTACTGTATGTGTGCAGACCAAACAATCTCATAAATGAGAATTAATTGTTACTTGGCATCATTTTAATAATTATACATTGTTCTGCTTTTTTACCAATTTATGAGGTTTGTTGTTACTTGTTACAAGAGTTCCAGGCTGAAAAATAATTTACGCCTCTAGAGTAATTAAAGCTTTCACATTAAGTGAATAATCAACGCAAACAATACACATAAAGCATCTACTAGGATCAAATCACAGTACTTTGCATCATAATACACCCAAGTTAAAAAGTCATCTTGATTTCCTAAGATCAATATAGGATTATAGGCATTAGCACTGAGTTTTCTGTTGATACAAGAAGCATACTTGACCTTGTTTTAGTGAGCATAGTAATTTTTTAGAAGGTAAGGGTGCAAGTGGAAAATTTCTATTATCTTGTTTGCCAATATTTTTTTATTGCATGGATTATACGTTTGTGAAAATGAGTAAAATGACTTGTAATTATTGCACCAACTTTCAAAAATTATTATAGAATCTCATTGTAATTCAGCCAAGTTGCATGAACAAAAATACAAACATTGGTTTTTAACATTTCAATTCATATTACAAATAAATTTTTATTCCATGTAAACCTCCATTCTTACTCTTCTATCCCGTATAAAATCTCCTCGGCAAAATTTAAATTGTTAAGCTTCGATCCTTCAAGCTCCACTGGCAAAGGACTATATTCTTTTGCTTCCTTTCCCCTTTTTAAGTAATGCATGATGTAATGTCAGTATGTTTCATACCAATTATTCATCCGGAATCTCATAAATTGAGAGATGTATCAACCAAGTGTAAACTCTACCACTATTTCCAATATTACTACGATGTTCTCTGTTTGGATATAAAAAATAAATCAATCAATCATTAGAAACAGTGAATTATAACATTTGGCTAGTGTTTAGTAATAAGCAGGAAGCCATTCGGAGCCATTGATGAAGTCTATGCTGAGGAATGGCTCGACCTCTTCATTACTGAGTTGCCGGGTCCACTCTGCACGGTTTTTCGAGTCTGCGCCTGGCCCATGGCAATCATGCTCCCCGATCATTACGTCCCTTCATAAGTCAAAAATTAGCAATTAGTTTTTATTCCATGCTACATTGCAAATTAGTAAACTGCACATCATATTGTATATCTACAAAAGCACCCAAATTTTCTTTATATTTCCAAAATAATTGAAATGCCCTTTTGGGTTATAAAAAAAAGGTCCTCTGGTTAATTGAGGAAGAAGAAAACAACTTCGTTTCCATTTAATTTAGCATTTAATATCTTCCTTTTTCGATATGTTTGTATGTATAATGTATTTATAGTATAGATCTATTTTTTTTTTTTTGGAACAAGCAGATGCTTCAGCTAATCTTTTGACACAAATTGACATCATTGTACTAATATAAACCCATTGATATGTAAATCCTTTACAGAATATAATGGATATGAAGAAATACGAAATGTAGAAAGGTTTAAAATAGAGGAAATTACTTGGTGTCACCAGTGTAGCTCCAGTTAGTCCAGCCGACAGGATTGATGGTCTTGGAGAAATAGGTTTTTGAGAAAATGACACGCGAGTGGGCTTCATTGGCCCGGCCGAGATAGACCTCTCCGACTCCATACACCTTTCCTTTCAAGAATATAAAGCCACTATTACATTCAGCAGATTTCCTGTTCTGGGCCGTGATGGACCCCAGGATTTTGTTGCGTCCGTCCGGTAGCACAAAAATCTCGCAACTCTGCATTTATCAATGCTAATTAGTTTAACAATGAGTATCTCTGTTAATGCTAGCACACTTATCATAGTTGGTATTAGTACAGATCATTGATGCATTGACCATCATACTGCGAACCAGATAATACTCCACAGTTGAAATAAACAACAAATATAGTTTTGTTTAGGTGATAAGTATCGATATAAGGTCTGGTGCATGAATCCTGGATTATACGTGTTCAACTATTTCCTTCACTTAACGAATTAACCAAATCTGTCCTTTCCTGCTCTTTTTTCATTTTCAATAACTCGGGCAATATTATCTGCATTCCAACTCCAAACAGAGAACAAATTAAGCAAAAAAAAGAAAAAGAAATAACATTTTTGTGTATGAATCAAGCTAGCAAAGTGGTGCTTTTGATTAGACTTACCTGGAAGAGAGATTGACCACGGCCGAAGATAAAGTCAATATTCCCTTGGATGTAACAGCTCTCGTAAAAGTGACGACCCTTGTGATCAAAGAGAGTGTTGTGAGGGCTTAAGAAGCCGCAGTGGTAAAAAGCTACCTTGTCTCCCGAGACCTTTGCAGCGACCGATTGGTTGCGAGGTAAGTTCGGAAGCCCCCTTTCGGCATCATTCTGAAGTATTAAAAAATTTAGAATGCATAATTTAGTCCATTGAAGTTAGAAAAATGGTTAATTCTCATCACTAAAAAAAAGCTGTCAGGCTTCTATATATAGAAAGGCACTTGCTAGAGTAACAATAAGATAAGTTTTACACGTACCCGTAAAAGAATAAAACAAATATGCCAGCCTAAGATACTAATTATTCAATTTGCTTGTGAATTTGGAAAAATGTGTAGTTCATATGCCAATTTCCTTAAGTAATCGGGTTTAAATATTTGAAAGGCAGATTCGGCATCAGATGTCATTGTGTTTTTATGCTACTATATATTTATAGCTTCTTTCTGGAGTTTATTTTTTTAAATAATAAAATCAGTGGACCTTGAATGTGATGCCAAAGGCAACAAAATTGTTGGCTTCCACAGTGAAGGTAGCCGATTCAGAGTTGTCGATGGTGCACTGATCATAAACAATGGTCGTTTTTCCCTTCCCATTTCCTCTTAAATATATGTACGGCTTGTTCTTTGGCACACCAACCTGTTCCCTGCTCATTGCCTCGCCTTATTAACATCAGAATATATTCATACGGCTCAAATTTAATAAAAATATAAACAGAAATGGTACAATACTGATTGTTGGGTACACACCAAGTGCTTGATCAATTGGAGGTTTAAACTGTAAATTAATGTGAGATGGAAGAGAAGTGCTTCAATTATTATTAAATACAAGCATGGTTCTCAAGGGCTAAAAAACAAAGAAACTTAATGGTATTTTCGTAGAGGAGAATAAATTAAAGTCGAAATAAGAACATGACATATCATTTTTAGATTCTCTAACTAAAAGTAAATATTACAATGAGTTCCTTAACACAAATGACATCAAACACCTTGTCTAACACTTTCTCCTAACAATTCAAAAAATAATTATTATAAATGAGCAATAGATGGATGAGAAGGGATAAATCTTTTGACAACCATGACAACCGACATCAAAATTCATCAAAATTGAAAAATTGTTTAACATTATATTCTATAGAAAGCATGTTATCCCAATTTTGATGCAAAATCACAGAGAACATATCTCCAATTTTAATTTTTTTATTTGATAAATAATGAACTGTAATCGTCAAATAAGCTTGATATCAATAAAAATCCAACCCCAGATAATATACCTATAGGTACCAGCTTTGACATGAACAATAACCCAATCTGAATTCCCTTCTGGTACAGCATCGATGGCGGCCTGCACCGACTTGTACTCCTCCTCAGGCCCCACTTTGTAGGTATGTTTCGCTTGGATCTTAGAATTCAGATATTTAGCATCAATTAAAGGCTTCTTAGGAGTCGTAGAATCCACTACCAAAATCAAACAAAGAGACAACAACACCACCAAACCACCACCTACATAGCTATACGACCGAGACATTTTTAATTTATTGGTATTGTGACGAATTTTTCTTCGATTTTTTGGGGGAGAGAGGAGAGGAGAGAAAAGAGGAGGATTAATATAGAGATTTGTTGTGATTGGTTGGTTTTGGGGGAAAAGGGGAGGGAAACACGGAGCGCGCTGTTTGAGCGGGACGAACGAAATGGATGTTATCATGTTAGTTTGGGTTTTTAGGTTCTCATATTGGTCCAAACAATTGTTTGGTTTTAGTTTGAGGTAGAGAAGACCTGATACTTCATTGATTTTGTATAGTATCTACATAAGTGGAAAAAACGTGCCGCGTCGTGACTTTGGTTTCGTGCCGTGCTGTGCTGTGATCAAGTTAATTTTTTATGTACCGTGTCATGGCGTGACCAAAATGTCAAGGAGTGGTCATGGCACTCGAATGGTCACGCCACGTGAGTCATGCCGTGCCTAAATGTGCCGTGATCATACGTGACTCACGTGACTCGCGTGACCATTTAATCATAATTTAGGTTAGTTTATTCAAGATCCACTATTAAATCAATATCTAATGGTCCTAATACACGTGACTCGCGTGACTACGTGCCGTGCCGTGCCGTGACTAAATATTTCACGTACTGTGCCGTGCCGTGCCAAAATTTCAAAAAATGAGCACGGCACGGAACATGCGAGTCATGGCACGTAACTGACACTTGTGCCGTGTCGTTCCGTGCCGTAACCGTGACGGAGCCGGCTCCGCCGTGTCATTTTTCCCTCTCTAATCTACTTCTTCTTTTTTCTTTAATCGGTAATAACCGAATTCTTATTCATTTTTAATTGCTAATCAAGAGTAAGCTCGTGAATCGCGATTCCTCAAATAAAATTATGCATGTATGATAGAACATATTATGATAAACAATAGAGATGTGATAAATTATAAACTCTTGGATTTTGTACCATATGCAACGAGAGTTAGTCTATGACACCAAATCTCAATGTTTGAGATTAAATTTACACATCAAAATTTTATTGAAAATCAAGCTGACATTTTTTAAATCTTTACTATTTTTTAATATGGAAAAGTCGTTCTTATTGGACACTGTATAATTTTTTAAATTCATAATCTTCTCCATATCTAAAAATTAAAAATAAAATATAAGTATAAGATTATCTTAACATCTAGTTCGAATCGAATCATTAATTCGAATCTCCAATTAGATCCAAAATTGACGGGTTAGTGTAAACTTAGACTCCGTAGAAGGAATCAAATCATTAATTCGATTTCTTTAGACAGTTTTAAAGGAACCAAATCAATTATTCGGTTCCTATAAATATGCATTCACCTTTTCACTTTTGTCACATAAAAGAAACCGAATCAATAATTTGATTCTTTCTATCGATCAAAATCTCACCGCAATCAATCAATTTTTCTTAGAATTTCTATAAATATTTTTTTTGTTCAATTCAGGCATTTAAATTTTGAATATTAAAATTCAAATCTTACTAAATCTTACCACTCAACCGATTGATCTCATATACAGTACTGCAAACGTACTTGTGCAATAAATAACTAGGCATACCACCCCATACCGGTTGATGGCTCTAGCTATGAATACAGTAAAACCTTAGTCATGATTATAACAAGAATTAAAAAGGTTATATGTACGGCTGGGCAAAATTGCTCGAACTCGCAACTCGCTCGTAACTCGCTCATTTACAGCTCGCTCTAACTCGCTCATTTACAACTCGAGTTAGTTCCAACTCGAGTTGGCTGACTCGTTTAATAAATGAGCTGAGTTTGAGCTGACCCCAACTCGCTCATTTATAACTCGAGTTACATAAAGCTACACAGTTTGGACACAAAAAATCTCAGAATAATCAAAACCAAACCCAAACTCGGCTCAAACTCAGCTCAAACTCGTTTATAACTTGTGTTGTATTGATTTAACTGGTTAAACGAGTTGTGAGCCTACTCGAGTTGATAACGAGCTGAGTTCGAGTTGGCTCTACAGCTCGTTATTACCATCCCAACTCGAGTTGACTCGCTTATTTATTTAATGAGCTGAGTTCGAGTTGGAGGTAACTCGCTCAAACTCGGCTCATTTACAACTCTAGTTATATGAATGAATACAGTAAATGCTGCTTGATGCCGTGAGCAGCCCATTGAGCAGTCAATGCTGTCCGTTCCTTTCTCTTTTTTTTCTTTCCTGAAGTAAGCTTCCTTTTCTCTTCTCTTTTGTTTTCTTTTCTTTCCTTTCCTTTGTTTTACAGTTTTACTTTTTACAATTAATAAAGCCACGTGACCTTTCTCTTAAATGATAATGCTTTAATATAATTCTTTCAGTTTTTATTTTTGACAAAAATTAAAACCTATTTCTTAATGCATGCATGTGATACTTGTAATTAATTAAACCCGCTTTTAGAAAGCTTAAGCAAATTCTATACTAACTTCTTAGCTGCTTGTTTTATCCAACAGTTAAGAAATGATCAGTCGCGCGACAGTCGATATAATCTCTGTCTCAACAATTAATTTATTATAATAAGCAAACTTTTTAATTATTATTTGGGTTTATTTTAGGGTTGATTTATAAGTACACTTATCAATATGATTTTGCGTTATCAATATGGGTTTATTTGAGGATGTAATCTTGAGACAACAGCCATCATGTTATAAAATAATTTACTATTTTTCAATCATCAAGTTATATTAAAAAAAATCTAAATTATTCATGCTGGATTTATTTGATTGTCCACTTATTTTCTTAACATATGGAAAACGAAACTCTGATGTGTAAATGCATTTAAATAAAGCAAACCATAAATTTTAGATGAGGAGGGTTCAAATGCCTCTATTTTTTATGCCTCCACCATGCCTCCATTTTTAAAACTTTAATAACTCAAAATTTAAAACTTAAAAGTCAAAATAAAACCGTTGGATATGACCTACATCATTTTATCTATGCATATGTATATTATGACATTTCAATTTTGTTTTGGTTGTCATCAAGAGCTTGTAAAAGACATACTAATGTGGATAATTTCTAGACGTTGATTTTTCAACTTATTGATTCATATAAAAACAGATCAAAATGTGATAATTTTTTATGAGCACATAGATAAAATGATGTAAATTATATTCAACAGTTTTAAATTTGGAGTTATTAAAGTTTTTAAAAATGGAGGCATGGTGGAGGCACAAAAAATGAAGGCATTTGAACCCTCCTCATTTTAGATAGCACTTGTAAGATACACAAAAGATACAAAAGAGTAAATATTAATATTATACTATACGGACTACGGACTTAGCGTAGTGGCACGAGCAGATTCAATTTTTGCAAAAAAATATTTAAAATATGTTGAGATATATTGGACCGTTTAATTAAAAAAAGATTATATTGTTGTAACTCTTTTTTAAGTAATTCAAATTTACTCAAAGCTTCATATATAGTGTATACAAGAAGAAATGAAAGCAGAATAAAACTTCCACATGGGATCGATTTAATTTATTAATGTTATAATGTAATGAATAAAAAAGTCGATTTTACCCTTAGTAAGAAACTTTTATTTTTCTTGAAGTTGTTGGGCTCTCGTATCACAGAAACTTTTATGTATAGAAATTAATTAAATTTAATATTAGAAAAAAAAGATATATTGTTTTGAAATTGTGGTTCATAGAAGAAACTGAAGAAACTGAATTATTGATTCGGTTTCGTTGATGTAATGTTCTATCCCACCTGGTCTCTCACAAAAAATATACCCTAAATTCTAAAGATGTTGATTCGGTTTCTTCTATCAATTAAAATTAAGAAATATGATTTTAATAATATCCATTCCATTTACATTCTTATTGGCACCTTAAATTTGGCATGCTCCTTTTCGTTCATAATAAAATCCAAACTTCCCTAAATACTCTAGTTAACGGTGCAGATTTGAACAATGCAAATTTCTTAGAGAGTCGGTTAGTTTTAAACGGTGGATCTAAATCAGATGAACGAGAGGGGGGGGGGGGGGGGGGGGGGGGGTATGAAGTCGACAATTGGATGCTGTCTATTCAAGGAAAACCTACGGAAACCTTTCATAGCTTCTCCTCCATTTACTACAAGGCCTGAGGCCACTATCCTCTCGCAATGCTGGTTCAGTTTCATATCTCTCCCCATTTATAGCTCCTGTCACCATCAGAGTTTTGTCAAACCTTTCTCTTCACCATTCTCTTTCTTGCATGGACATGTAAATTGGAAGAAATCTTTATTAGTTTCTCCATTTCTTTCATGTTTTTTTGTCTCATTGTGTATATGATTTACCTCTTTTGAGAACCTCTGTTCCTGTATCTTTTCCCCCCTTAGGAACTTCTTTTCATTTTAACACACTGTTTGCTATTATGGCCTCTTTTATCTATATTACTCATTTTAGACCAATGATGGTTGTATTTGTTTTTGCAAGCCTTTCTTACATGTCAGTTATGTGTGTTGGATACGATACGCCGGCTAATTTTGTGTTTGGGGATTCTTTAGTCGATGTAGGAAACAACGATTACATCCCCACATTGTCGAAGGCTAATTATCCTCCAAACGGGATTGATTTCCCTAATCAAGTCCCGACTGGACGATTCACAAATGGACGGACAATTATTGATATCCTAGGTTCGAATGTATCCCTCGTTTGCTTGTTTAATTTCACGTGTCACGCTACTTGTAGTGTTGATCGACTTCTCTGACTCGATGAATTGTGTTTTTGATGCTTTAGGCAAAGAGCTGGGCATAGGAGATTTCACACCACCTTATATGGCACCGAGTACGACCGGGCCAGTGGTGCTCAAAGGAGTCAATTATGCGTCAGGAGCCGGTGGCATTCTCAATGACACTGGCGCACTTTTTGTAAGCACAATCCGTTTGGTCACTTTCTAAAACGAGACAGAGTAACATCATATGACCATAATGTAAAATCAACAAATAAATAGCTTCTTTGTTTTTTCTTTTTCTTTTTTTAAATTAGTGCCTTCTGTTTCCCTGGTCCATTTCAATTGAATCTATTGTCATAAATGTGCCGGCATTGACTATAATGGTTTTGAAGATAAGAAAAAGGATTTGTTTTTTGTATAACAGATTCCTCTAGAAAATTTGTACATGCAGAGATGCTTCGATTAGATCAAATGCATAAATTCAAATTGTTGGTTTTTACAGGGAGGGAGATTTAATTTAGATGCACAGATAGACAACTTTGAAAAGACTAGGAAGTATATAATCTCAAGTATTGGTACCGAAAATGCAAGCAATTTTATGAAGAAATCTCTTTTCTCGATCACGATGGGATCAAATGATTTTATCAACAATTATCTTGTCCCTATATTTTCTGTCGCTGAGAGAGCGGTCGTTCCACCTGATGCTTTCATACAGATGCTTATTTCCAAATACCAGCTTCAGCTTACTGTAATTTTCTTTATTTTTCTAGTTATCTTTGTGCATACCACCGTTACATTTAAATCGCATTATTAGGTGCAATAGATGCATAATTTTGTACTAACGAAGACAGTTCATCCATAAAGGAATTAAGCTTTTCTTAAGAAAAAGGAAATTAATACAAGATATCAATGGTACATGCTAATTATAATGTTATGTTTACCAGTGACAAGTGAGATGATTCATTATGGTACCACATTTATCTGATCGTTTGAATTTATGACAATTGCTTCTTAATTATATGCCGTATTATCAGAGACTTTATTCATTGGGCGCGCGTAAGATTGTTGTGGTGAACGTGGGACCTATCGGTTGCATCCCTTACCTCAGGGACACCCAAAATTTAGGAGGCAGCGGTTGTGTAGCTTTGGCAAATCAGTTAGCACAAGGCTTCAATACGAAGCTGAAAGATCTAGTTGCCGATCTAAGCAAGAATCTCGAGGGCTCTCTGTTCGTATATGCAGATGCCTATCGCATTGTGGACGATATTGTTAGCAACTACAAGAGTTATGGTATTACTAAAATTTTCTTTCATCAAATTTTACTAATTTTTGTTAGGGTTCTTAATTTATTTTCCTCATTTTTCTCAGCTTTGACAGTACTTTACAAGCACATTTCCCTTTGATAACATTTCTGAATGTTGTATTGCTTTTGTTCCATGCATCAAAGGAACCTCTTTGTGATGACTATTTCTCAATGCATAAAAATCCAATTTTTCAAACATTTCTGATATAGCAATCAGTTCTTTGTTGATTTATCATGTTCATTTTGAAGGATTTGAGTTCCCTGATAGAGCATGTTGTTTCCTCATTGGTGAGCACGGTGGCATCACACCATGCGGGCCCGGCCCGTCGAAGGTCTGTGGAGACAGATCCAAGTATATTTTCTGGGACGCGTACCATCCAAGTGAAGCTTCAAATAGCATCATTGCAAAAAAATTGCTGGATGGGGATACAAACTATATTTACCCGATGAATGTTCGACAGCTAGTCCAAGCTTGATTCTTCATTAATGATCCATGTAATTGCATGCTAAATTTTGTTAACTACTTATTATGTAAACTAAACTGTAAATTTCTCTAAGTCCCTTTCTGAAGTGTGTTCTTTACTCTAATATCAGAAACGGATTTGGATTAATTATTTTTAATTATGAAACTGAAATTACACTTAATTAGTAGTCGTTTCGAGTTTGATCAACATCTGTAAACAGAGGGATAAAAAAAGGAACAAAAAAATTTAAATCAAAAGCATCATTTACAATCAAGGTCTCTCTCAATTTTCTCTCATCTCACTAATCCTACAATCAAGGTCTGAGGCCAACTAATGATGCCATTTGGCAAAGTCTGAATAATAATCATCACATGAAGTTATAATTTTCCAGCATCATAATGATGTCTGTAATTCCCTTTTCTTGATTTTTTTTTTTAATTTTAGCAAGTCATTTGCTTGATTTAGATACTGTATGTTATATTTTAATTTTTAGGATGATTTTTCTAGATAGACTCGGGTCTATCCACTAAAATTCAAAGAAAATAAGGTAAATATGTATTACATTTGTTTGTTTGTTTGTTTTTTATATTGAAAATGGAAATTACATTTCTATTGGTTTCAATTTAACCATGTGACTTCCTAACAAGTTGTACATATCAATAATATTATGAGCCAAAATTTAGAGTTTTGTAGGTATATATATATCTATCACATTTTCTCTACAAGTTTGTCAGTTTGTGTGAGAGTTTTTTTTTTGATGGTCAGCGGTAAGGAACCGCCGACAATAATTTTCATTAAAAAAGAGTTTAATTACATAGCCTAAATGTCCTCCTCCAGAGGTAATATATACAAAGATTAACTAATGTTAATGCTCAGAAAAAATTTAAAAACACATAAGAAGTAAATCGGAATGCAAGTACTCCTTGAATCCCTTGCCACTAGCTATGTTTTAACCATAGTTCTATTTCCCTAGCCGCCTCTGTAATCAATCGTTGTGTTGGTTTTTGCTCGCCTGAGAAGTATCGTCTATTCCTCTCTTTCCAAATAGTCCAAACCCCTGATGCCCAGGCCGTAGTCCACTGTTTGCGCTGGCTCGATGGGAGATGGCTCTGTCCCTCGATCCAAGCCGCTGCCATGTCCTCACCTCCTCTTATTGAAATATTAAGTTGCCCACAGAGGCCAAGCCAAAAAGCCCTGGCTAGCCCGCACTCCCAAATCAAGTGATCCCTTGTTTCTATTAGAGCCGAATGGCACATATGACAACCTATCGTAACCGTACAACCTCTTGAAATGAGGACATCTTGAGTTAAAATTTTGTTGTCAAATAAGAGCCATATGAATACCCTCACCTTCATTGGGATTTTTGATTTCCACAGTTTATTGCCAATGGATGATATGATACCTCGGTCATTCATCATCTTGTAAGCTGAGGAGCAGGTGAAGGTGCGAGATGCAGTCCAGCGCCATTCAAGCTCTCCTGTTCTTCGCACGGAGGAATTGTAGAAGAAACTAAGTTTTGCCAGATCTTTGAGTTTGTGTGAGAGTTGTGACAGAGGCTATGTATTTGCTATATTAGACAAAATTAATTGTGCACCTTTGATTAAACTACAATCAGTGCTGATCACCATTGTTCCTAAATTTAACAGGGCTCTATGAATTGGTCCTAATTTTTTCTAAAAATTATAAGGCCTTCTAGCCTGAAGCTCATCCAGTTTACAAAACAGACCAAATAAAACTATAAAAGGAATCCGTATCTACCTATGTGCCGGAGCTAATTCGGTGCCAATTTAGATATCTATTTTGAAATTTGTGTCAGATTAAAACTGATGACTCAAATCTAGGGGTGTAAACAGATCGGATATTATCCGGATCCGAATCTAAAAAATAGTGAATTCGGATATTCGGATACGGATCCGGATTCGGATAATTTTTTAACGGATACGGATTCGGATTCGGATTCGAATAATTTTCTAACGGATACGGTTTCGAATATGAAACCGGATACAGATAATTATCCGTATCCGACATTTTCTATATTTCGGATATCCGAATTTTTTTAAATGGTCAACTGAGCCTAGTGGCCTGTTATAATAAACTTTCGAATATTGAGTCTCTCTGTTCTGATCCCGACTCTAAGACAACCTTACACTTTTGAATTTTGGATCTACAAATAATATATTTTAATATTTGTTTCCTTGTAGCCTTTCTACTTTCCTGTTACTGTGACTCTTTGATAAATATCATATTTTACTTTTGCTTCTTCTACAATAATCGACAATGTTTTTCATTTGCTCATGTTCAAGCTGCATACGCAAATGAATCACCTCCTATTCCAATTCTCTCAAAATACTTTCTTAATCTCTTCGCTCGGACAATCATCTTCTATTATTTTGTTAACATGATATATGTTTTGTAACCAACGAACTTATGAAAAAATATTAGATCTAATTTATGAATGAAAAATGTTATATTTAGATGTTATTTTTTGCTAGAATGTACATTAGTATTTATTTGTAATTATCCGAATTATAGTGATATATGTATCCGTATCCGTCTAAAATCCGATCCGTATCCGTATCCGTTTAATATCCAATATGTATCCGTATCCGAGACTATTCGTATCCGTATCTGTATCCGAAAAAGTATAACGAATACGGATACGGTTTGACCACTATCCGATCCGTATCCGACCGTTTACGCCCTTACTCAGATCCCATTCTACTCAATGAGGTATTGCACCGGATCTAAATTCAAATAAAGGAGGGGTTATGAATCGAATTCAGATCCAATTCAGTACTGGACGGTAGAATTTTAAATCTAGACCGTTCATTAATACATTATGAATACGGCCCCCCTATATCTATAATAGGCACCAAATTCTAATCGCTCGGTTGGAATCGTGCCATGTTTATGTGTGATTCAGTGCGGTGCCGGAAATCTATCGTTCTTAATCAGACGACGGTCACTAAATCTTTTTGTCTTGAGTAATATGATTATTACATTTTTCAAACATTTGACAAACTGCATCTAATTTCTAACGCATTTATTTTGTAGTTTGACTAAATTCATATATTCGAATAATTAAGAAATACTTTTTTCTCAAGTTGAATGCATAACATTATGAACTTCGAGCACATACACTCAGTTTAACTCGCAAACTTGCGCATTTTAACTAGTGAAGTTGTGTATAAAATGCACTCGTAAACTTGTGAATCTGAAGATGGACATATAGAGTTCGAAATCTCTGAGGTAACTAAAATTTTGAGTTTAGATACGTATCGTCCGATGAGAATCCGGATCAATCCGGTCATTTACGAAATGGAATGCACGGAGCCTCTCTCGTGCCAAAGCAGATCGGACGGTGCGGATCTAATCTCTAATTTGAGTTACCTTAGGTGATATGAATTCGGAAAAAAAAAAAAGTTCCCGTCACCGCCGAGTCATGCGACTGAGATCAGACAGCTCTTGCTCCCTTCTTGCCCACCTTTCTCCAGTCGATCCCGCCACAATCAAATTGGATGAAATCCCTGATCCGATCGCCTCTTCTACTCTTTCTCTTCTCCTCGTTTCTCCTCTTACCGGGGGCCCTACCGGCTAGGCAGGCTTTCCGGCGAGATCCCGGCCACCCGCAGTGGCACCACGGCGCTTTTCACGATGTACAGGAAAGTGTTCGCGCCGATGTGCGCCGCATGCTCCACTCACGCGCCGAGGTTTGTGCTTTTCAGTTCTCTATAGCTGATTACGTACTCTTGTGTGATTTGTCTTTTACTTTTCAAGTTTGGAATTCAATAAGGCTGGTTTGAGGAAATTGAAGGGTTTTAGATGGGAACCGGTTGATTTAGAGAAAGTACTTTTATGAATTATGCTGTGATCATTGGTGAGATTAAACCCTGAATTATAGCCACACCAGTGCTCAGCTGTGTAGCTCCCTTAGTATATGTTTTTCCATATATCATTCTAGTTTTATCGCTGGATATTAATTAGGCTGATTTTGGGGGGAATTTGAGGAAATGAGATTGAAATTAGTAAGAAAATAGAGAAAGTACCAAGCTGAACTTTTCATCTCGTCATGTGATTTATTGGTGATGAGAATCCAAGCCCCGTAGCAAGCTTGGTTTTTTCTTATTATAGTCAAGGTCTAAATCGGCAGTAGGACTTAGCAATGCAGGAGTTGCCCTCTTTAGATAATTTTGGTTTTGTTGATTTTTTATGGCAATTCAAATGAATCAAAGGAAAAGTCAAAAATGAGTGAATGAGTGTCTAGTTGGTACTGATTGGCAGTTGATCAAAATATTTACAAACCTGTAAAAAGAGACCCATAAAAGATTATTATATTCGAGAAGGGGGAGATTGCTTATTGTCCGGTTCCACAAGTAATGGGTTTTCCCATGCTCATCTTTTCTGAATTAAGTTACCCTTTTGTACTTCAAATATTGTGTACTTGTTATCATCTATGTCTCATATTTTGTATATTTCAGGTACCATTTCAGGTCCCTCTTGAGGTCAATGTTGTTCTTGTTGGTTTTAATGCTGATGGAGGGTATAGGTACTCGATTGATGCCAGAAAGCTCGAAGATTTTTTGAAGTTAAGTTTCCCTACTCACCGGCCTTCATGTCTAGAGACTGGCGAGCCGATTGATATAGAGCATCACATCATTTACAATGCCATACCTGTAAGCTTAATTTTTTAGAAAGGAATTATTTTAAGATGATGGTATTGAAACTTAAGTATTTTATTTTGGTAATTTGGTAGGTTGGTCAACCTGAGATGATTTCTCTGGAAAAGTCACTGAGGGATGCAATGGTACCTGCTGGAACAGCTAGAGAGGTAAGTTTTATTTGCTTTAATATATTGATTTTTGGCTGGATAAGATAATTTAAGAGGAGACAGATTTCAGCTTATGCTGCTTATACATTCTTTCCTTTGAAATAAGAGAGAGAAATTCAAGGGCCATCTTGTGATTCTCAAACTTTGTCCGTACTCTTGCTTCTGCCAATTTGACGTCTTATTATCTTAACTTGTTTTTTTGAGTTACTCACATGCTTTGTCCTTTCCCTTTCAGAGCGAATATGGAAAGGAACTGCCTCTATATGAGGTGGAAGCTACAACTGTAGAGCCCATATTTCAAAGGCTTTATTCCTTCATTTTTGATGTGGAGAGTGGTGGTTATTCTGCCACTGAAATGGATCGGCCCGTTCCTGCTGCAATCTTTGTTGTCAATTTTGACAAAGTAAGCTTTGTTAAATGCATGTATTTAACAATTCCTTAATGTATCTTGTGCATTTTCCCCTTCTGTGATGACAGTTTTATTTTGGCCCCTCAAATATTGGACTCATGCCCAATTATACCCCCTGATTTTTAGTACTTATTCAATTAAACTTATCTGTCAGCTAGCACCTAAGAGTACAGTCGTAGTCTTGGTCAGAGTTGTAGACTTGTCTATATTTTGTTTCTCACCAATGCCACATCAGCATCTGACATGTCAACAATGTAAGGGGACTAACTGACTGAAGCACCATTGAACAAATACCAAAAGACAAATAACGGGCGAATAATTTAACCAATGAATCATTGGCGGCATGATCAGACTTTCCTCTTTTATTTATATTATATACATATCGTGTTTCCTATGTGTTATAGAAGAAGAAGAATAATTAAAGCATCTATGCAGGTCAGAATGGATCCAAGAAATAAAGAAATTGATATTAATGGGCTAATGTATGGGAGGATTAATGCATTAACTGAAGATGAGCTAAAGAGACAAGAAGGAGATTACATATACCGGTACAGGTACAACGGAGGTGGTGCCACTCAAGTTTGGTTGAGTTCTGGAAGGTAAAGGCCAAACTCTAAATAGCATTCTTTTCTTTTTCATTATTTTTATTGTACTCATTATCTCTTTGATTAGATATGTGCACGGATGCCCTGTATTTATTTTGGGCTTTTTGCTAAATTTGTTTTCATAAATGTTCTTTCGCATAGGACAACCAACATTTGTTACATGTGTGACTAGCACCGAGCATTGTTTGTCATGTGCAAAATCACTGCAATTAATCATCAGGCCAAGATAAAAGTAACCAAAATTTTCCCTACTTTTGTGGCAACTCAATCTCTAGTCCGTGCAACCCTAGATATAAGTTTGTTTGATTTCAATTTTACTGAAATTTGGCCTCTAGCAAAAAAGAGCTTGTTTGTCTGGGGGACTAAATTATGAATATTTAAGATTTAATCCATTCAGTCACCTCCAAACGTTTCAGCATTCATTGCAAACTTGAGAAATTGTGAGCATTCTTTGTAACTACACTAAAATTTTGCGCAAAGTTGCCAAATCAGCCCTCAATGTATACCACAAACCCAGGAAGATGCTGCAGCACAACTTTAGAGGCTGACAGGCATCTGATTCTTCTCTTAATATTTCATTAAATAGTATGCAAACATATGACGAACTAAGTTAATTAACTGAATGCTATATATTATAAATTACTAGTAATGATATAATTAATGTGTCAATAATTAATTGTCTGCTGTAGTCTAGACTTGCCCAGCAAATCATGTTATAATGTGTTTCATTTATTAGGTCCCATAAGAATAGCTATTACTCTATTAGAAAAAAGAAAGCTATATGATACTCCTCTCTAATTCTGTTTTCCAGAATTCTGAATGTATATCATCTGTATTATTTTTTCCTGGTGTCCCATTGGCTTGAGAGTCTGGATATTTGTAACCTTAGTGCACGATTTTGTGCTACAGTATCCTTCCAGTTGCTTCTTGTATGCTGATCTGAGAGCACATGTTCTTACTGATTATAAATGCTGAATTTTAACTCAAAGCTTATATATATATGAGTTGTTTTCTTCTTTGCGTTATTTTATTCTAATTGCCGGCAGTCTTAACCACCTCTTTATTCTTAGTGCTATAATCATGCATCCAAACATACCTATGCCATAGCTCCACTATCTTAATTTGGTGTGTGCTTAGTCATGGCAAGATCCATGTGTAGTTTTTAGGTTATGTCTTTCTCACTATCTTTGGATTGTCTATATGAGATGAGGAATAGTTTAAAACTTTAAATTCTTTTTGCATCTAACTATATTTTCTCCTTCTAAATCATTTTTTTTTATTGCAGATTTGTAGTAATAGATCTTTCAGCAGGGCCTTGCACATATGGTAAAATAGAAACAGAGGAAGGTAGTGTTAGTTACAGAAGCTTACCTCGGCTTTCACATTTGTTATTCCCAGGAGGCACTGCTTCTCCAAGTTCCGGTTCCAGTCACGATTTTTTTATGGGGCAACTCAGTGCATTAATTTCTATTACAATTGAGCATGTCATAGCTCCAGATATCAGGTACACACTACAACTGAAATTTAGGAGAAAATGATAATTACAAAAAGCATTAAGAATTACAAAGCAATGTTTAATCTGCAAAGCAATACTTTGTTATTTCCAGGTTTGAATCAGTTGACTTGACCACAAGGCTGCTCGTACCTATTATTGTGCTTCAAAACCATAACAGATATAACATTCTTCAACCGGGCCATAATTACAGCATAGATATCCAAGCAATTGAACGAGAGGTACAAAGCCTAAACTTGTGGAGTGCATGATTTAATATTAATCTAACTAAAGCTGAGTTTGGTCATTTGTTGCTTAAACATCACATGTTTTATAAGTTAATGGATGGTCCAACTTATGTTACACTAATCATGTCTTGGCTGTTTTGTCACATTTATTTTGCCTTTTATGGCTTCATACAATACTTTTTAGATGCCTTTGAAAACTCTAGTACTTTATCATGTCCATCAGGTGAAGAAAATGGCACACACTGGACAAGAGGTGATAATAATCGGAGGCTCGCATTCATTGCATCAGCATGAAAAGTTGGCTATTGCTGTTTCCAAGGCCATGCGGGGTCACTCTCTTCAAGAGACAAAGACTGATGGGCGTTTTCATGTTCATACAAGAACTTATTTGGACGGTGCTATATTAAAAGAGGTCATCTGTGTGCATTTATCTTTCCAAATATTTTTTGTTCCTTCTATTTTCATGCAACCCTTCTCCTGAGGCATTTTTTTCTTTTGAATACCGCCGCTTCCTAAAATTGGGAGCAAAGCTATCCAAATATACAGAATTCTAGCAACACTTACCAGTTACCACCCCCTCCAACCACACTCACACACACACATGAATCCATATTCCATAGGCAGATTTAAGCACTGAGAATGGGGGTCAACGTCCGTCATTCTTTTCAATGTCATATACATATGTATAGTACTTTTTATGGTATAAATTATTCTTTTTTAAGAAAATTCAAATTGAACCCCATAAAAATGTGAGAATCATGCAATTATTGACCCCCATAGTTACAATTTATGCTTTTGATATGATCATTATATTTATGTTTATATTTAATGTGGTGCTTGACCCCCATTTAAATTTTTTCCGACTCCGTCATTGTTCTACCCGCCCAGCCACCCAGAAACCCTAAACCCTGGCGAGCTGCAAATTAAAAGTCAGAGACAGCAATATTCAAGAGTGGGATTCAAACCCATGCCCTTTCAATTGCATGCCAACACTGTTAATCACTTTATTACTCTTCTTGTTTTGTAAAATTTCATAATTTTCATTTAGGAAATGGAGCGCTCTGCTGATGTCCTTGCAGCTGGTTTACTTGAAATGTCAGATCCTTCACTTTCCAGTAAATTCTTCCTTCGTCAGGTAAGTTTGTTTTATTTTTGTACACTATTTCTTTGAACTTCTTAGATTTAGCCCTCAATTTTGTAAATTTGGTAAATAACCCTTAAAACTATTGCTTTTGATGTTTAGTTATGGTAAAATAATGCAATGATGAATTCATGTTCCTGAGGCCAAACTAATTTGCTTATACCCCTAACAAAATGCTAAAACTCTCATCTAGCTTTGGAAGGTGAGACGCTCATGTCTTACTCCAGAAAAACATATACACAATATGGACACTTCTTCATTACTACATAATCTTCCCAATACCTCTTTGCCTCTGTTATTTCTTCTCTAGAGATGAAAAGGAACGGAGGGGGGTTGTAGATTTTTGGTATTTCTAAGAGAAGTTTGGTGAGAAGTGAGAACCGATGTGTGTTGTGTTTTCCATGTAAAGAAGGGCATATGGGCTGTTTAGCTTTGCATTTCGCATTTGCAGAGGCATGTATAAACTATATATATTTTTCTTTGTTCAGACTTGAGGTTGTGTTGTTTATTTCTTGTATTCATTTAACAGGGCTGGATGCGTGATTCTGATATAGCAGAAGACTCTGTTGTAAAGTCAAAACCAATATGGGAATCGTACCTCCCTAAGTCTGAGAAGAAAAAGAGAAGGCTTGAGAAGAAGAAACAGCAGGGGAATACTCTGTTCAGGACATATGGGACGCGTGTCATTCCTGTGTAAACTTCTCTCTCATGCATTTTTTTTTTTTTTGTTTGGTGATTACTATACGACTTTTTGGTGTGTATGTGGTTCTTGCTAAATTTTATGCATGTTTGTTATATATGTGGAAAGTCTTTTTGTTAAAGGGTGCAGAAGTAATAGTTAGAATGCAAGAATATGTAATACTAAAAGACCCCAAGAGAGGCGTTAGGTTATGGAATGTTAAGGTTTACCTGTGTCTTCAAAACAAGCATAACTTTGGATAAGTTAACCTACCTCTGGACATGGGTAAACTTGTAGTTTCCTCAATGCACTTGTCTTACCTGAGTTGCAGTGCTGTCCTTGTGTGAGCACAAGTGTGGGTCGAGTCAAGTCCTGTTCTGCAGTTATACCCAAAAAAAAAAAAGAATGGGAATAATTGGCTTTGTATTGCAAAGAGAAAGAAGTTTAAATAAATAATTACAAAAAAAATCTGAAATAGAAATGCCAAATAAGCAAAGTGTACTTGCTATGTATCATAATCTCTAGCAAGTTCTAGCCAGTGAGCTAAAATTTTGTACCTCTGAACCTATCCCACTAATCACTGGTGCTAAATCATTATCTTTTATTTGCATCTGTCAACAGCTTTGTGTTATCGTTAGCCGATGTCGATCCAAATCTTCTAATGGAAGACGAAAGCCTTGTCTGGACAAGTAAAGATGTGGTCATTGTACTTCAGCATGATAAGGAAAAGATACCTCTTAGGTATGATTTTTGAGGTTGTTATCTAACATCTTTTTCTTCCTCATTACCTAAACAGTGCCCTTCATCTGGTTGTGGAGGTATGGGGTAAGCCAATTTGTATTGTAGACTGTTCTGATACAGTGTGCTATGAGAATCAGGAAAGGGAAATTTTTCGAAGAGAAAAGAAACAATTCAGACTAAATGTAGAGTCACTTCAATTTTCCTACTTGTCAGTTATGTGTCAGAGACGAAGAAGCAACATGCTTTTCCTTCGATGTCACAACGGCATATTTTGGCTGGCTTGGCCTCCACAGTGGGTGGTCTAAGTGCTCCATATGAAAGAGCATCACATATTCACGAGAGGCCAATTGTAAACTGGCTTTGGGCAGCTGGGTGCCATCCTTTCGGCCCTTTCTCAAATTCGTCTCAGATAAGCCAGATGCTTCAGGATGTTGCCTTGGTATGGCCAATACTATTATGGGGGAATTTCACGTATACCCCTCAAAAACTTCAAAATTACATATTTCCCCCTCTAAAGTTTGAAATTACATATTTCACCCTCTAAACTTCAAATACTCACAAATTTACCCATTTTATTGTCTTTTATATTAAAACTCATTCTAAATTTATAAAATACCCATTTTGCCCTTTATTAAAAACATATAAAGCCCATCAGACTCAAATTTGAATATGAACGGTTCATCTACCGCCCGATTAACAGACTCAAATTTGAATATTAAAACTCATTGGCCAACACTGTTAATCACTTTATTACACGTATACCCCTCAAAAGTAATAGCTTTAGTGACTTCTAAGTTGCGAGTATAGTTGCTGGCTCCTAAGCTATATGTTTGGACTGCTTTAAAATGATTTAACCTGGAATTTTAACTGTTGGCCAATGACTTCTTAGTTCCCAAATTTTCAACTTTATGCAGAGAAGTACAATATATGCACGAGTTGATTCTGCTCTTCGCAAGATAAGAGAAACATCAGAGGTAAAAAGAGCAACTTACAAGGTCTATCATTTAAGGTTATTATAAGAAATGTATATTAAGATAATAGTTATTATAATACTGCAGGTGATACAGTCTTTTGCGACAGAGCACCTGAAGACGCCATTAGGTGAACCTATTAAAGGGAGGAAAAACAAAACAGTCGCTGAGTTATGGATTGAAAAGTTCTACAAAAAGAAAACAAATTTGCCGGAGCCAATCCCTCATGAGCTTGTTGAAAGGCTTGAACAGTACTTGGATGTAAGTATTACTGCTTCTTGGTTTTTCTGTTTCTTTTTTTTCAGCTTGTTATTTGGCTGTGTTGGAGTTTTGCATTATACAAGATCGGGTTTTGCTATTTGAACCTCTAAATCCGTTAGAATAGACCAAGCACTTACAATGTTTCAATCTTGAGCTTTTTTTTTTTTAAGTATTTTGCAAAAACATCTACTTAGGTTAAATCTAGCAAAATGACATAATTGCCTCTTAATTGTTTCCTTTAGCTCAACCAAATTTACATATGGCCAGTTCTCTTGGGACTTGAGAAAATTATAGATAGAGCCTTCAGAGGCAGGAGCCAGATTAAAGGATGTATATTCAAAACAATTGTTGGCTTTTGTTCGCATTTATCTTAAAAAATGATAGTGTCATTTGCATAAAAATCTTTAGAAAGTATTGTCTCAAATGAATTATGTCATTATATGACATGTATCAGAAAATAGAGGAGCAGCTTGTGGATTTATCTTCATTGTTATACGACCACCGTTTGGACGATGCTCATCAAAACAGCTCTGATATACTTCAAAGTGCAGTTTTTACTGAGCAGTAAGTTTTATGCTTATGTGGTTATTTTCCAATTGATATTAGAAAGATTACCGGCAGGATTTAAATGATGCTTTGGAAGATGGCTTAAATCAGTGTATAGCCAAAAGATGGGAGTTTGGTCCAAAGATGCATCAAGTTTATTGCAAGTAATTCATTGAACAATATAATAAAAATTAGCACATGAACAAAATATTTTAAGAAAAAACACTATACAACAATAGTATGTTTCTCTCTGTTTGTTAGTTTTAAAACAGTGTTTTATGAATTTTTGTTGTACAGTTATGTAGAGAGAACTATACAGTCCGAGAGAGAGAAGATGAAGTGCTGTAACATCAAATACAGTCACCCAACTCAGCCATCTCAAGCTTTTGTTTATGGAGGGATTTTAATGGCTGGATTTCTTGTGTACTCCCTTGTAATTTTCTTCTCTTCACCAGTTCGCTGATAAGTACCACAATTGATGGGTCTCTTGGTGATAATTTTTGTAGTTCTTTAATGTTATAGCCTTGTAAAAGGTTTTTTTTTATTCAGAATTTTGAAAATCAATGGCTTCTTATAGGCAAGCTGCTAATTCTGATCTGAAGGCATCAGTTGTTTAGAAATTTAGTTTTGAGGGGTAGGGATTCAAATAATTTTTATTTTTACTAAATATCCTCAAGATCTGTTTGGCAAAGAAAGAATACAGATCTGATCTGAAGGCTCAATCACTATCTGAATACAGATACTATATTTGTTTTTTCAAAGAAAGAATAACTGAAGAGTAGAGAGGGGAA
Source organism: Carex parvula (assembly GCA_025461045.1). Taxonomy (NCBI): domain Eukaryota; kingdom Viridiplantae; phylum Streptophyta; class Magnoliopsida; order Poales; family Cyperaceae; genus Carex; species Carex parvula. Next base: position 26,461 of record JAJGRW010000729.1, read on the forward strand.
GTACATGGAATGCCGAATGATTTTAGTGTACTTTAAACGTTGAGGCTATTGCAATCATTTTCCAATCCTACTCTTCCACTAACATTATTTCGCCAATAGCCTCATAAATCATTATTATTAATTTTGGATGGTATTTAGAAAGAAAATGTCTTTAACTACATCAGTATTCTAAATAGCGCGCTATAGCGTTTTTGGACCCTAAACGCTAAGCTATGGCATGAAAATACGCTAATTGCGCTACGGCCGCTATAGCGGTAATAGCGGTCCGCTATAGCGCATAGCGTGTAGCGCGTTATTTGCGTCCTATGCATATTAGGCTTTTTTAGACAATTTATATGGGCTTAAATAAAGATCCATAAAATTTATTTTGTATAGAAAAAAAAATAGAATGAATCATGATACTTAAGATATTTTGTATAGAAAAAGATCGATAGTTTATGATATTATTATGGATATTTTGAATCATGGACTTTTGTACTAGTTCAATATGAATATTATAATTTCTTAATTAATTTGGTGTTATTTATTGTTCTATGAAACTTTAGATAATGTTAATATATAGTACAAATATATAATATAATTTTTGTAAAAAAAAAACGCTATTTGGAATAGCTTCCGCTATTCGCTATAGCTTTTTTTGTAGCCTTCCCGCTATGACACTATAAACGCTATTTAAAACATTGAACTACATTAATGCGCCGAATTTTTTTTAGTTACCATTTCACAAAAAAAAAATAGACGAAATTGATATGGGTTTGGAACAAAAAATATTTGTACCAAGTACGCATTATAATCTATGCACCCTCAAGGGGGGATTCGTATCCTCTGCATTAACTCAACTTTTGAGTTAATAAAGAATGAATCTGGACTGTCCGATCCATGTTGGCACGAATATTAAAGCTGCTCCATGCATTTCACCTAGGGCCGGATTGGCCCTGGTTCCTGATCAGTCGAGATGCATTAACTCTAACTTTTGTGTTGATGCAGAAGATGCACTCCCCAAGAGATGGTATATGGCCGAAATTTTTATTTTTAACATTTTAAATACATTAATTAATAAAATAACCATCGTTTCTGGTCAATTCTATATTTAACACGGCCGCAGAACACCGGAGCGGACCCATTTGGGGGAGGCCGCAGAATGCCGGAGCGGACCCCCATATGGGGCCGCAGAATGCCGGAGCGGAACCGGGTCCGCAGAATACTGGAGCGGACCCTATTTTTTTTTTTTTTTTTATCTGATTATGAAGTTGATTATGATTTTGTTTTGGAAATTTTTATCAAGTTTGTACTGGAAGTTGTGTGTACTTATGTTTGAAATTGTTGTTCGTCGTTTAATCTGAAATTGTTGTTCGTCGTTTGTTTGATCAAAAGAAACATTACAATAGAACAATGAGCCATATAATTAACCGAAAATACGTCTAATTAACCGAAAATAAACAACAGTTTTACAAGTACAAATACGTCTAATTAACCGAAAATAAACAACAGTTTTACAAGTACAATTAAAAAAGCAACATTAACTCTCAATCTCGTGCAGCTCGAGCAGCTCTGTTTTGTCTTTCTTGCGTATCTCGGCCGGCTTGGTGTCCTCTTCTCCTATTATGTAGAACGTCCATCCACATCGAAATTCTGTAGTAAACCCCATTAGGACCTGTTAATACATCCCCACCAGTGTAGATGGATACCATAAGAGCCATTTTTCAATTCAATACAGAAGAAACCTACAATTAAAAATTAACTAAATTAATTAATTTAAATTAATTAATCTAATTAAATTATTGCTAAATTAATTATTCTAATTAAATTATTAATCTACTGAAATAAAAATAAAAAATTTAAAAGAAGAGAGAAAACTTACAGATCAGAGCTAACTCAGGAGAGAGAAGGTGTGAGAGTGTGGAATGAAATGTTGCTGTCATTTTCGGGATATAAAGACTAGGGTCCGCTCCGGTATTCTGCGGACCCGGGTCCGCTCCGGCATTCTGCGGCCCCATATGGGGGTCCGCTCCGGCATGCCGCGGCCTCCCCCAAATGGGTCCGCTCCGGTGTTCTGCGGCCGTGTTAAATATAGAATTGACCAGAAACGATGGTTATTTTATTAATTAGTTTATTTAAAATGTTAAAAATAAAAATTTCGGGATGGTATGCATGTATTATATGTACACCTTAAATAGTATCAAATTTGACTTACATTTTACCATAAATAGTTGTGCGGAAAATATGTGAGTGTCATCCCTTGGCGTGCATATAATGTGTTTTGCAAGTTCTAAATAGTGGTTAACACGTCAATGCGAAAAGTCCAAAAAATGCTATAGTACACAGTTATAGCATAGAAAATAATTGATAGAGCTATAGTTTTTATGGACCGAAAAAAATATATAGGTACAATAACTAGCTATTTAGAAAACTCGTTCATATTATTTAGAACACTTGTGTTTACAATATAATATAACCGGGAAACACTTTAGAACAGGGAGGCGCACTGGCGATGCCTTGAGTACATTGGATGTCATCTAAACAATACCCCTCTTTGAGGAGGATTTCAATATAAGAACTTTTCATGCCATAAAATATCAAAAACTTATTTTATTTATATTTTAAGTTCATTTTATATTATATTGTAAATCCAATATTAAGTTTTTTATTTTTTGCAGATATCTATTTTTCTTTCTCATCAAGCACGAAATGTACCTTCTTTTTTTGCTTTAACACGAAATAGTTTTATTGATTCATCTAGTTCACTAATTCACTAATTACAAGATTCAAAGTCCAATTATAATTTCCTTACCATGCATTAAAATTATAATGATCATTAAAAAAATTAGCTTATGAATACCATTACATGCAATGGTGTCAGATTCCTGGTCAACTTTTAAATACTACTGTTATTATGTTATATGATCTATTAATTTAAAAAAAATACAACATTGTGTTCTTTGCATTCCCGTTTCAAACCCTGTTTGATTCAAAGTACAGATTCCCTGAAACTGGAAAATTTGTAAATAAACCCATAAAATAAAAAATCTAATTGATCTAAGTTTCGTCACCATAAGCGAAACACAACAGAATAAGAATCAGGGGCCAGTAGTCAGACAATGCTTTCTAGGCAAACGCATATGCATCAAAAATTGCAATATATTTGCTCAGAGCCCAGTGCATTTCATCATTCCAAAACACTATGAAAAATTATCAAAAAATCAAAAATTAAAATCTCTCCCTAAATATATATACTTGATTTGAAACGGATCCTCAGAAAATATGCTTGTATTTGTCATCAATAGAAGACTATCAGGTCTCAAAGATTTCATGCCATCATCGGATCCCTAATTAGATGCGATTTTGACCATTTAAATGGGTAAAATTGCAAAATAAATAAATAATAAAAATAGTTAATTTAGGAGAAATAATTCGCTTCACCTCACAGTGAATCAGAGGTGATGCGACTCAAAATTCCCCTGAATAATATCACCCTTTCGAAAAATTGAAACCCTAGATGGTAAAAGAATAGAGATCAACTCATCATCAAAGGGATTATAAAACAAGAGATAAAAGGAAAAAAAATATCTTGAATCCAAAAGCATTTCTTAAAGGAATAATAAAAGACAAATAGATAACTTGCTGCTTCTTCCCATTGCGTAGAATTTCTCCAACGAGCTCGGCTGCTGAGAACCTCTCTGAGCTCCGAACAAGAATGGAGCATATATAGAGATTAACAGAAGGAAAAAATTAGGGTTTCTTTTGGGCCATTTAAAGCCTGCTTAAGCTATTTTGGGCTAACATTTTTAATAGTTTCGGGCCTTCATTTCGCTGCTTCGTGGAAAGCGCGCCGCAGAAGAACCGCGAGAGAGAATAAATAATACAGGCAACGACGCAAGTGAAATTTTTTCGTTAGAGAAAAAAATGTGATATTCGAATTATTTCTTGTTTTTATTCAAAGGTATAATTTCATATATACTCTTTGAAATTTCAAAATTACATACTTTTTTTTATAAAGTTCATAATATGATATAATTCTTTTAATTTTTAAAAACTCATTAATTTGTTTAATTCATTACTTTTTTTTAACTCTCTACCTTTGTCAATTTTACCCTATGTTAAAAAAATGAAAAAATATGGAGCATATATAAGAGAAATGTTTAGTTTTCTGCTTGGTTGGTTTCTGAGGAGTACATATAGTTTATTTTTCAACCTATGACACACAAAGCCGTATGTCAAAAGATATTGTGTATGCGTTGCAAAGTAGAAAAATGAATCTTTTGCTCTCACAAACTGATTAATTAGAAGAGTGAACTTTTCATTTATGTGAGCTACGTAATTTTATGGTTGTCAATGCGTGCATAAAATGAAGTTACATCCCTCACGACTAATAATATACACCCCTCACTATTATTTATACAGATCATGTTGTCTGTCTCAGTACCAGTCACAGTACTGGTCTTCAACACAATACTTGTTGTCCGCTTCAGTACCAACTTTTATTTTTTAATAGAGGATAAAATTGTATTTATAAATGTAGAGTGAGTTTTAAAAGAAACAACACAATACATAGAGTTAATTTGTTAGGTTTTGAAATTTTCAAAGATAAATATGATATTATGAATTTTACAAAAAAAAAATATACGTAATTTAAATTTTTTTCTAAGAATATACATAAATTTCTCTCTGAATAAAAAAATAAAATATTATGTGTTGCAAAGCAATATTGAATAATATATTTTTTTTCAATCAAAGAAAGCACAAATCATAGATCTTCGTGAAGTTTATATATCTCCTATATGTTCAACGCTAGGTATAAAACCGACATTTCTATTAATATCCAAAGTTTAATAGAAATTAATTAATATATCCATATCCCTGAAAAGTTATAAAAATATTCGTACCGGTCATTTTCTGGCCGGTACTCAATTTAATTCAGTACCGGCTGAAAAATGACCGGTACTCAATTTAATAGAACTAATCCTTGTTTAGTTCAAGGTGAACACTTAGAGGCAACGGTGTGAAGGTTGCCAAGAGATCTAGACAAAATTAACTTTCTCTAACCGTTAAATTGACATTTGACGTGAGATTTAAATCTTAAATCTTGATTTAGATGTATTTGCATAAATATAGATTGTTGTTTGTAGTTTTGTATGCAAAATGTTTGATTAAATGCTTGAGTAGAGTTAGCATAAAAGAGACGATCCGTTTTAGACGATTAAAAGGGATAAAAAATTTTGTTTTTCACCCATCTAACTGTCAAGAAATCCCTACAATATTGAAGTCAAAGAATGAGAACTTTCCTTTTCCGTGGGAAAGACGAAAGAAATTTTTTATCATGAAAACCAAATATCCCTTCTACTAATAAAAATTCAGCGTACATGTAGAGATTTTGCAGGTGGATAAAAGAACTTTGCAAGGAAAGTCAGTGGCTACATCTGAAACCGACAAGGCACGAGAAGCCGACAAGATGAACCTAGATTGGTACTCAAGGGCAAAATACATTAATGTGATGAAAAATTCAAAAAAAGGAGAAAGAAGAAGAAATTCAAAGCCAAAGAGTCCAAGAGAAGCATGTTGTGTAGGAACAACAGCGCGCCCCCGCCTCATCTATCACATCTATCTTGTAAGTGTTCATGTTTTCTTCTATTTTTCTTTCTTGTGAGAATGGTAGCATTGAGGACAATGCTTTGTTTAAGCTTGGGGGAGGACAGAAGAAAAATTGTATCTACATTTAGGTCATGTTTGATTTTTGCATTGCATTTTCGGTGAAAAATTGGTGAAATTTTTTATTTTCAAAGACGTGGCGGAAATTTTGATTTTACTTTGGAAATTTCGTAAATTGAAAATAGTTGCACAAATGATGATGGGTTTCAAAGAAGGAATGCTTGAGGATTGAAAAAAATGAAAAATTGAATTTACTTAGGTTTTAAAGGAATTTTGGAGCAAACAAATGCTTTTTGGTTAAATTAGAGTATATTTGAAAAATATCCACAAAAGGAATCTAAAATAGAAATCTCACAGTATCTTTGGGTATGATTGAATATTTTTAGATGTGTGTAATCATGGTGAATGCAAAATAAAAATAAAAAGAAGATAAAAAAGAGAAAAAAATATAAAAAAGAAGAAAAATAAAAAGAAAATATAGTGGATGAAGGGGGACGTAAAAAAAGTACGGACTCCTACGGAAGAATGGAAGTTAATAGGCTCACGAGTCCTCTCAAAATTTTATTTTTGCATAAAAAAGTTGCATCACACCAACACATGTAGTCGGTGAGGTTACATGTATTTGAGAAATAAATGTTATTTTATTCAAATTACCTAGATTTGATGAAAAGTAGCGGTTTGCCTTGAAAGAAATTCAAGATTTTAGGTAAATTCAGAATAGTAGTATTTGAGAAACACAAGCATTTTCGATCGTGAAATATAAGTAGTGGTTTGTGTGATGAAATAAGATTGACCAAAATTGACAAAGCATTTTCTCCAATTTCACGTGAGTCTTTGAGATTTGAACTTTTGCAAATTTTTCACCATGTAGAAAAATTAATAAATTTTAATTAGCTTAGAGACGGGACATACACCTAAGTTTAAATTCCTGAGAGAGAGTAATTGCGGGCGATGTATAAGATTATCAATCCATCTAGAAATAATAAACAATGATATGTTCGGTATATTGAATCTCGTATGTTTAAAATGCGTCAATCATAATCTACACGACTATTAAAGTGGCTCTGTGCGTTCTACCTCGGACCGGGTTGGTCCGGATTCCGATCGGATGGCCGTGATTCAAACAACAATATTATGTTACCTCAGAGGATATGGATTCGGTATTGTGAAGATTTAGGCTGATATACTAAACATTTTCTTTTTGTTTTTCTTCTAGCATATATACCTCGTTGATTCTCCACTCGTGTACAAAGAACGACAGAAATGTTTACGGCTAGAAACAGAGAATTAGAGCATCTACAATGGTGATTTCTTTTAAATTGCTAATGTGATGTGTCAATTGCTAATATAATTGTTGGGTTGTAGGCCAATTGCTAAAAAAACAAATTTGCTTATAAAGCAAACGATTTCTTTTAGACATGTGGTACTCTCTCTCTTTCCTATTGGCTCTAACTCTTTTATTCTCTTTCTTATTGGCGCTAACCCAATTTCTGAGATGGGAGGTTAAGAAATTAAAATGAACTTAATTTTTAAATAGTGCTTTACAGCTGTTTTTAATTTTTTACGGATTGCTGGATTGGAGATGCTCTTACTGGAGAGCATCGCATCTTTTTAACCCCAACTTCTGAAGCTATTGCGGAGGCCACGTAGCATTCCTCTCTCCGCTCCTGAGAAAAATACAAATTATTCACGTGTCGACATAAATTCATGCCACGTAGCTTAAAAGAACGCATTCTGATGTCCAATTCGGTACTTTATGTCTCAAGCATTCGTAAGAAATGAAGCGGACAAAAAACAATATTACAATCAGATTCGAATCTCCTAAAGTAACTCAAAATTTGAATTTGGATACGAACCGTCCGATCAGAAACCGACGTAAGTCGATCCGAAGTGGAAGCGTGAAACTTTTACATTTTGTGCCAAAGTATGTCGGAGTCGGACGGTCCGGATCTAATCTCAAAATTTACCTTAGGTGACTTGAATTTTGTTGTGCAGGGTTCATATCGCTGGTGTGGTTCTAGATGTTTTAGATGACATTTGGGCCCCAAATATATTTCCAAGCTGGAAAATAAATCTGTTATTATTTCAAAGGAATCACAGGATTCTGTTATTCCGATCTCAACCGTTCAAAGTTCTTCCTGCGCAAGAAAAAAATCGGTAGATACAAGCATCCACTTATCATGTTTTTGTTCCACACATTATTTGCTTCCCAAGTTATCTCAGAATATCATATCTGAAACGAATCTTAGGTGCACCGAGTCTAATTACCGCTGACCCATGACGTCATCCCAGACGTCTTATGTTTTTGACCTTTTCCGAATTTCGAAATCTCCTCCTTGCGCCCAAAGCCACCAATATTTAACGTCGAACCTCCTTTTTGAAAATCGGTAGGTCCCAGTTTCAGGGTATCTCACTGGCCAAAGCAGTGACGTCGTCCTTGCCGCGTTGACAGAGGAAGAAATTATGTATGCTGCACATGGTGTAAGCATCTGCATAGCGGGTACATACTACATAGCACAACATTCCAATCGAACAATGTACAACAAAATAAAAAATATTGTATTGTTTCAATGAAATTAGTATTAAAATTTTCAGAACTCCGGCCGTGTGTTTGTCGAATCAAGTCTTGTCTATTTAATAAATGTCATTGATTATTTTATTTATATTTGAAAAAAAAATTAGTATTCGTGAATGCAATCTTCGTATTTAACACTTAACACTAATACTATACAACAAATTAAATCTTCAAAAAGCGCATACTTAAGCAATAATAAGTTTATCTTGCCCAATGTGTTCATACTTAGTATAAAATGAGTTCAAAAATTTACAAAAAAGCTCACATATATTATCTTTTAAAGAAGATTAGGATCGACAATTTAGATTGATTGTTTGAATTCTGAATTTAAAATTATTATTACAAAAAATAGTCTATGGCAAGAGACGTCAAAATCCTCCTTAATATTTTGCTTATTTATTGTTCTTTTTTTTCCTATCAAAGTAATTAAAGGTTGAAGTGATTGATGCAACTAATTTAAAAGGTTTTTACAAATACTTAAATCACATAATATAGTTGTGTAACAAAATTGCATAATAAGGACTTTAAGAATAATTAACACATAAATTGTATAAAACCCGTACACAAAATTAGTTCGATCAATCAATTCTGGTATGTACACTAAATTTCTGAAAATCTAATTAAAAATAAGTTTATTAAATTACAAATTTTGTCCAACAATCATATTATTCAACATTTACGATGCACTGATGTATAAGAAATCTAAATTAATCATTATGAGAGGAATACAATTTTATCGACTCTTACATAAATTATATTCAATCTAGCTATTTGATTTTAACTTTTATTATCTAAAATATGTTTAATTGTATGATACCGTCTCTTATCTTAAACAGCATGCGCATGTCATTTTTCGTCTTAAATTTTTAATTTTATTGTTGATTATAAATTTTAAACATAAAACAAACTTAATATAGTAAAATTAAGTTCAATCAGTCCTTGAAAATAAAACTGCTCTTTTAAGTCTTAAATTTTGGTTCTATTATGGATTTTAAATTTTAAAGATAAGGCCAACTTAATATAGTAAAAATAAGGTCAATCAGCCCTTGCAAATAAACTGCCCTCATCTACCACAGAGTGAAAATCGTAATATGCCACAGAAGATCGAGCGCTCTTTCCCTCCACCTCTCTATAAATCTCTCCTCCTTACTGCTAGGAAAGAGAACAAAGCTCCAAGCCTCCAATAAAAACCTGCGATCCATCTAAACACCATCTAGACACTTCCATCTCTCTTTTTCTCTCTGTGCCACCATGTGTCCTTCCCGGCGTGAACCCACCACCTCACTCGCCGTACCATCGCCGGACCTTCGGTCAGCATTTGATGTACTAGACTCCGACCGAGATGGCCGTATCAGCCTGACCGACCTCAAGAAATTTTACTCCGATCTTGCCTCCTCTCCAATATCCGACGAAGAGATAGCTTCCATGATCTCCACTGCTGACTCAGATCACAACGGGTTTGTCGACTACAACGAGTTCGAGAGGGTTCTGACTCAGCGTAAGAGAGGAAACAGCGCGCTAATGGAGGTATTTCAATTGATGGATCGGGACGGAGATGGGAAGGTGGGATTTGAGGATTTGAGAGCGCATTTGCAAATGGTGGGATTGGATGTAGGAGATGAAGAGGTTAGAGCCATGATTGACATGGCTGGAGGCGAATTGGATGGAGGCGTTAGTTTTGACGAACTTGTTAAATTGCTTCAAGATGGATTTTAATTTTTCTTGAGATTTCATGGAAGAAATTGAACGCGGTTTTGTTAAAAAACTATTTGTTGAATGCCATTTTGTTTCTATTTTCTCTTTTAATTGAATCAATGGATATGAATAGTCTACGCGTGCAACTGATATTTGTGGTGGTGATGCTAAACACAACTAAAATAACTGATATGTACTGTGCAAGTTTTGGAGATGCTAATCAGCCTCGTTGGTAGTTGTGATTTGACTGGACCGCTGAATTTTGTTTTGGGCTTGTTATTGTTTCTTTCTTTACGGACAAAATTCATAATATATAATACTGCTAGATTTGCAACATTGACTCTGACTCTGACAAATTCAAAGTTTGGACATTTGTCCTTGCTTTTGTATCAAACATGTTATTACAAGAACTTAGAAGCATATTTTGATTAATTGGGTGGAACCGGATTTTGTTGAAAAGGCTTTGAACAAATATCATTTGAAGACAAGTCTAAATTGTCTGATTTGTGTCTTGATTCGTGCGAAACGATTTTAGAACTTAATAAATTTAAACAGTTCCTAAATTTTGACACGAATCGGAGAGTTTAATTTTGTTCAAAACCCTCCGAACAAAAATTCTAACCCAATAATTAAATTAGTTTAGAACTATATATTAAGTCAGATTAATTTATTGTTTCTCTTCCTCTCTGACCACTCTGAAAAGCCTAGTTACCTAATTGGTGCAAAAAAGAATGAACTGGCGCTGTCGTTTTGATTATTTTGTAGCTGGTTGTTACATTTGGTCGTGTTTCTCTGTCTTGGCTTGCGCATGCAGAGCACCGGTGTGTGATCGTATCACGTGTATGTTGCCATTAACAACAAAACAAACGACAAGGAAGAGGAAAGCATCCTTTGTTGATATACGGTTTATTATAGGGAAAATTAGTTTTATGCCACTTCAAAATATGAAAATTAAAAAATTGTCACTCCAAAACAGAAAATTAGTCATTTGCCACTCTAAAATCATTAAATTTATGAAATTGCCACAATTATACGTCGAATATACATATTTGATTAAAATTATTCTGAAAAATATTATATAAAAAATATATTTTGATATTTCCAAAATTACCCTTCCGAACTAAAAAAAAAAGTGGGGTTTGAACATGTAATTTAAAGACTTTAAAGTCTGAACTAAATTTTCAGTAAGACATAAATTAATTTTAAACCATCCAACTATTTAATATTTTAAAAAATCAAATAACTTTTAAACCTACAAATGTTTATATGAAAATATCACTTTTGCAGTAGATTAAGGACCGATCATTTGAATTATATATAGTTTATAGACTAGTTTTATATGTCTTTAGAAAGTTAACTTAAAAAAAACAAAAGAGAGAGAAATGTTCTTCTTGTTATCATTAATTAGTACGTTCATTGTTTTCCCACATTGTTTGTGTAAATTCATTGATAATTAGATAATATACGGGCTAGACTGACCTGACAACTTATAAGAACAAAAGTTGGACAATTTTTAAGTAAAGGTTGAAGGTCACCCAATTAAATTGGCACGAGAGAAAAATTTTAAATGATAGAATATATTTGTCAATTTATTTTTTAAAATAATTAAATAAAATTAGGTAGAAGAAAAAAATCAAGTTTTTACAAAAATATTAGATACTATGAAGTTTATACGAAAAAAATGACTATTTTACAAATTTGTAGAGGCACGCTCTGTAAAAAATGTGTCGAATCGAATAGCGCACATTGGATGTGATGCGGTTCAGAGCGTTTTCATCAAATACTGTAGACTACAGCGTTGTGAGTTTAATGGATAATCGAGATTTGATGCCATGGATTTCAATTTTTTTCCAATTCCTTAGGAAAACAAATTCAGTGATCAATACATGCTTCATCCACATTTTTTTTGGACAGGATAAGGCATTTTATAATTGGTTCGTTCCGAGCCACGTAGTGCTCCCACGTGTCGAGCACCACACGTTGGTCTTCACAGCACAACTGATGACCTCCAGTCCTCCACTGATGAAGGGTATTTTCGCCAATTCATAATCAAATAAATCTTCCCCTAAAGTTGGTCCTTCCTGTTAGCCGCTTGATAGCTCCCATCGATCAAATGGCGCGTAATCTCACCACCCCAACCTTTCGACTTATCCCTCTCAATTCTCGGAAGCACCCTTGTAGTTTCCCCAAATTCGCTCCACCTCCCAGCACATACCCTCCCGTCGCCGGAAACCTAGCGGTGTTCTTCCAGCGGAGGCGGAGCTACGTGGAAGCACAACAGAAAGCAGAGATGGCGACAGTAGGAGGTGAAGTGGTGACACAAGGGGAGAACTGGGGAAAGGTGTCAGCTGTGCTGTTTGATATGGATGGAGTTCTCTGTAACAGTGAGGAGCTGTCTCGATTGGCTGCGGTGGATGTCTTTGCGGACCTTGGTGTGGCTGTTACCACTGAAGATTTCGTTCCTTTCATGGGCACTGGTAATAAGTTTATCGTTAGTACTTGAATTTTTGTGCATGTAAATGAAGTTGATGTAAGACAGGATCATGCTGTGGTATTTGCATTTTAATTAAGTTCACTGAATTAAGACTGGAAACAAAATCTATCATAATTTGCTTGATGCGGAGTGAAATATGCTTGCCACGTGTATGATTTGATGCAAATCAAATTAGGTATTAAATTGTTGTCCTTTGTTTAGGTGAGGCTAATTTCCTAGGTGGTGTAGCTAAAGTAAAGGGATTAAATGACTTAACCCCGGAGGACCTGAAGAAACGGTTTTTTGAAATTTATCTCAACAAGGTATGTGGTTTTTAAACTACAATGAGCTTCCTGTTATGCTATAAGTATACTCTGTAGTTAGAAGTTAACTTACCCAAGTTATATTTGGTTTCAGTATGCAAAGCCAGACTCGGGAATTGGTTTCCCTGGTGCACTTGAACTAATAAAGGAGGTAAGCAAAACATTACATCGACTATTCAAATTCTTGTCATCCAAAGTTAACAAGTGGGTGATCACATTTTTTCTCCTTTTTCTCTTCCTTTTCTCCCTAAAACCAGTGCAAACAAAAAGGACTCAAGGTGGCTGTTGCTTCAAGTGCTGATAGAATCAAGGTTGATGCAAACTTATCTGCCGCTGGGTTACCTCTTTCCTTGTAAGCTTTTAATCTGATTGTATTGTCTATGACTAGATTAACCAGTTGAGACTTCCTCGGAAGGAGATTCTGTTTCCGTACGTGAAATCATGTATCTTCTCTCATTTTTGTTTGTTAATATTCAGGTTTGATGCAATTGTGTCTGCCGATGCTTTTGAAAATTTGAAGCCGGCTCCTGATATATTTTTGGCAGCATCAAAAATCTTGGGTGTTGACCCTAGTGAGGTAATTTTCTTAGTTCCCATGTCATATTTCAAAGAATGATCTTGGAAGGTGCAAGCCTGTTCCTTATAATGCTAGAAAGTGTAGATAAAAGTTTCTAAATCTCTGCGTATATGAAATTACTGACAATGAATGATGATGACTCCATACATTGTTTCTCCTCTTTTATTTCTCTGGGAAATTAGTGGCATGTAGGACCACTGCTCCCATCACAGAACAAGATTTTAGTAGAAGTTAGGGCATTGGGCGGAATATATCCAAATAAACCCTATCCCCACTCACCTCAAAAGCGGACCCCCATCCCCCAATAAAAAAAGAAAAAGAAAAAGAAAAACAACCAAAAGATCCATAAGCCAGCACTTAAAATAACACGAAGCAAAACATATGGTTTCTCCTCTTTATAAATCAATACTGAAAATGTTGGTGCTTGACATCGATGCAATATTTCCATCAAAGCCAATGAGAAGACAAATACTGCATTTTGGTACTGTTTGTAGTCCAGGACTCCAGGTTGAGACACCATATAAGGAAAAACATGTAAAAGTGTTATCACAGAAAACTCAGGCTTTAGTTCTTCAGAATACATAGGTTTAATAAATAAATAAAAAACAGAACTTAAAGGGAATCACCAGAAATGTTGAGTTTTAGAATTTATTTATAGTCTTCCATGTTTCTAATGTATCTACTATTAATGATATATACAGTGCCTTGTAATAGAAGATGCTCTTGCTGGAGTACAAGCTGCCAATGCTGCTAAAATGAGGTGTGCTGGCAGCTTCAAAATTTATTTCTTCATTTACTATCAATGATTAATTCAAAATTCATACTATAATTAATATGATTTTTAAAAAAGTGCACACCTTTATAAAATTTATACTCTTAAATAAACTTTTTTTTGTGTGTTACGTGCAGATGCATTGCTGTGACGACTACTTTAACTGAAGAGGCTCTTGGTCAAGCGAGTCCTACTCTCGTTAAGAAGGACATTGGAGATATTTCAATTAACAACATTTTGTATGGTGGTTCTGTTAGTTCACCAAGTATGTAACTCATGAAATGAAATGCAGTTTTAGTTCCATCTTCATGTGTTGAGCAATAATCTTTTTTTTTTTTGAGGAAAGTTGAACAATAATCTTGATTATGAATAAAATATTCTGAATTATAGTATGGTCTTTTGTTTCCAAAATGATGCATTTTTTTTTATTTCGTAGTTCTTGATTTAAATTGGATTGTTTCAAGTAACTGCAAGAGCAGAATTCCAAATATGGCCCTGAACTTAGCAATTTCAACATGGCCTCTAAAATTTAATGTTCAATGAGTTCCCTCGACCTTTTCCATTTCTTCAGTTTGTTCCTTCTGAAAGTATATATAGTCTTCACATGGCCATGGTTTCAACTTTCAACAATGATGTGCCAAGTGGTTGCACTAGAATTGAAGCAAAAGTGTGCTAAATTCAGTAGGTTTTATGTTAGTTGTTTGGCCAACAATGTGCATCTTATGTTAGTTGTTTGGCCAACAATGTGCATCTTACCTCTTGATATGGTGGCTGTGAAACATTTGCCATGATTTTTTTTTTGTTATAGATCCAGGGCCAAAAGTCCATAGTCGCAGTTCAGAAAAATGAAGTTCAGGGCCTGTATTTAGTCAATCTTTCAAATGTAGGGGCTATTTTTTGTATTTTCTCCTGATCTAAAAAGAATAGTTGTGAACGCTGAAAAGTTGATGCAGATGGGAGGCGGCCAAGTTCAGAAAATACAGGCAAAATCTCTGAAGACCTGTATTTCGAAAATGCTTCTTCAGAGGGACCTAATGGTAAAAACTCTGAAGACAAAAGCTCTCAGAAGAGTGACTTCCTTGGAGGGTAAGGTCAGTTTCAACAGATTGTCAATTGAAGTATCTGAAGTCTGTCACAGTAGATTTATAAAATTTTGAATTAGACAAACACGGTCCAAGTACCAGGGGCGAATTCACATTCAATGAATTGGGGTCAATTGACCCCCATTCATTTTCAATTTTTTTTGTATTTAGTCTCTATTTTGAATATAGTTTAAACTAAAATATTATGGACAGGGTGAAATTGACCCTCATTCGTAGTAGAAAAATTTTATATACTTGACCCCCATTCATGTTTGACCCCCATAGTCTGAAAGTCTGGCTCCGCCCCTGGCAAGTACTATGAACTTGCGTGCAACCTATTAAAAATTCCCCTTCCAGGATGCTTTTCAAAACAAAAGTAAAAGATCAATAGGATGAATCCAAACACTGTGTACTCTTTGTATATCTAGTTTTAATATGCTCAACTTGAAAATTGCATTTCTGTAGTTGTTATACAAGTAAGGAAATAGTTTTGGTTTTGGTTTTGGTTTTTTAGGCTTCTAGGCTCTCGCAGAGAAGTATTAAGATATGGAAGTCTGGGAATCGCTGTAGTTTCTTTCTTCATTTCCCTTAGAAATTGGAAGGTACAAAATTTGATATAATTGGAGTCACATTGGTTGAAATAGTGTAGCTTTTACAATGAGTTCCTTCAAATCCTTTTCTATAAACAGAGCTGTCTATGCAGGCGATGCGATTTGCCTCTCCTAAAGGCCTACTCAATTTTTTCATGGGTCAGAACCGTTCAATATTAAGTGGGAATGAAGGTCGGACAAATTATACTTGGCTATAATATATAATTTATGTTAATTGCTATTATACAGTTTGAAACCTAGCTCCTTGACCTGTTTTCTCACTTTTTCCAGGATATACCCAATCCACTAGAAAGCAACAAATAAAGACTTACCTTGGTGATTTAGAAGCTAGGCATGTACAACTATTTATGTATATTTATAGTCTGCTTTTTGTGTCAGTGAAATTACATCAGTTTTATTGCGAACTTATTTCCTTGATTTTGTATTATTTTAGGGCATCAGATCCAAATGTGCCCGAGTTTCCAGCAAAGCTTGAGTGGTTGAACTCGGCTCCTCTTCGTTTTAGCAGGGTAGATTTTAATTTAGTGTACTTGGTTTTCGTAGGGTGTGCTCCCGAGTTGGGATAGAGGAGGTGAATAGGGAGGAGGGAAGGGAGAGGGGAGAAAGAGGGACATTTACCTTGCTTTCGAAATTGTAGGAGGTGAAGGGAGGTGAAGGGAGGTGAATGGGGGAGAATCCCTCTATTTTTTCTTTTTTTAAAAATTTGATCCCTCCCAATTTGGAGGGCAAGAAATTTAACCTCCTCATTTTCTTCCCTTTCCATCTCTTCCTAACTCGGGAGCAGACCCTAATATAATTTATGTAACACCCAACAGCCAACACCTTTGATTTTTCTTTTGAATTAAAAACTACTTCAGGACTTAAAAGGGAGAATAGTTGTGCTAGATTTTTGGACCTATTGTTGCATAAACTGCATGCATGTTCTCCCTGATCTGGAATATCTAGAGAACAAGTATAAGAACGAGCCTGTAAGTTCTTTGTAAAATTCTTTACATTACTGACATTTATACTCTGAATTTCTTGAGTGGCAGAACAATTTTTAATTTCACAATTAAAGAAGGAACATTAATTAATTAAGGGTGGAGCTAGTTATGTTCTGATTTGTAATGCAAACTGATCTTCTATTCCTGTGATAATAAAATCTTGTTTTGACTACCTTTTGTTGTATTGTTAACTTATCAGTTGCACTTCTTTATTTTATGTAGTTCACTGTTGTTGGGGTGCATTCTGCAAAATTTGACAATGAGAAGGATCTTGAAGCAATCCGTAATGCTGTTTTGCGATACAACGTGTCTCATCCTGTAAGTGTCAAATTAATATGTCTCATTCAAAAGCATTTCACAAGCTGTACCTTATCTATAATTAGTTAGTCCTGGATTTGCTTTCATACAGTAGCACCAGTATACGAAGTTGGAGTGGATCTCTGGTTACTGTTTATCTAACAAAATCTCAGTCTCTAAATCTTCCTGCTTTGACATTTTCTTTATATATTGAAGGTTGTTAATGATAACAACATGTACATGTGGAGAGAACTGGGAGTTAACTCCTGGCCATCATTTGTTATTGTGGGACCCACCGGGAAAATCCTGGCACAGTTATCAGGTGAAGGCCATCGGAAGGTATATCCAATTCCGCCCCACAAACACGCGCGCGCACATGCATTAAAATCTATTGCTGGGATGTTTAAAAAATCACTGATGTTTTTCGCATATTTGCAAATGACAACAAATGTCTCTTGTACTTAAAACTGACTTCTTGGATAATAACCTGCCTATTAGACAAATCAATGGGGAAGTTACGTGCCTTTGAATGATCTGTGACTGTTTCTGAGAACTCATTTGTGATTTCTTTCTAAACACAAATTGAATTAAAAATTTACAATCAAGCCAACTTTGTTAATGTTGCTCCCAAGCCCTCAGAAGCTATTAAAAAATTAGAATTATATAATTAGCAGTAGTTTGGTAATTTTTGTTTAACTCCTCCCTAGTTATTGTTTGCATAATTTCTTGCTATTGACGCAAAGTAGTTAGCTATTGGCTGTAAAACTCAAATATAATTGTAGTGCTGTTTTGCAAAAATCGAAGAGTATACAATAAATTTGAAGAAATAGCCTTTTTGACTTTATTTGTATTAATTATTGGTCAACAAATAAAGTAAACATTTTCAGTAAATTAACTTTGAACTTCTCATTTTTCAGGATCTGGATGATGTTGTTGACGCTGCACTAGAGTTCTATGGCGAAAAGAAATTACTGGAAAACAAACCCCTTCCTTTGGCTTTAGAAAAAGATAATGACAGTCGTTTGTTAAAATCACCTCTTAAGTTCCCCGGGAAACTTGCAATTGATGTGCAAAACAATAGATTGTTTATATCAGACAGTAACCACAATCGAATTGTGAGACTTCTCTCACACTATTTGCCTCTTCTCATTTTCCCTTTCTTCCTTAAACATATTATAACCTCTACCTTATGCATACAAACTTCTCTTTTGTAATTAAGGTAGTTACAACACTGGATGGGAATTTTATCACTCAAGTGGGTAGCACTGGAGAAGAAGGATTGAATGATGGTTCCTTCGATATTGCTTTGTTTAACCGCCCTCAAGTATATATCCTAGACTGATCTTATTTCATCATTTTGTTTCTAATTGTTACTTATATTTGTCCGCGGATGCAGTTTATATTCAAAAGATTGTTTTTATTTGTAGGGTCTTGCATACAATCCGAAGAAGAATGTCCTTTATGTTGCTGACACTGAAAATCATGCTTTAAGGTAAATGATTTTTCATTTATTTTTCTGCTTCTTGTGTGTTTGTTGGGTGGTTGGGGTAGCATTATGCGTAACTCGTATAGGCCCAAATATAATAGTATAGTTCTTCCATCATATGCATCTTGATACTTACAACTTATACTGCTTCATATTTTTAGCTAATTATGGGTGATAAATCTTTTTAATATAATATCTTCGGCAGGGAGATTGATTTTGTTAATGAGACTGTTAGAACCCTTGCTGGAAATGGAACAAAAGGTTCTGATTATAGAGGAGGTGGTCAGGGAAGTTCTCAGGCATGAACAAAATAACTTGCATAAAAGTATTTATATTTTTATAATTTCTTGAATATTTATGCTCACAGCTCATTTATTTAGGTTTTAAATTCACCATGGGACCTTTGCTATGAACCCTTGAATGAAACTGTGTACATAGCCATGGCCGGACAACATCAAATATGGGAACATAGAATAACTGATGGTGTTACCAGAGCTTTTAGTGGTAATGGTTACGAGAGAAACCAAAATGGATCAAGGTAATTTCTATTCCTAGTATTTGCGTTGTACCCATTATAGGGTGGTAATAAGTGAGGTCAGGTTGGGTTGACTTTATATTCTGATTAGAATTAAAGGGCACGTGAATCTACCTGATTTTAGCCTCCAGTAATCAGGAAATGGTGACACAAACTCTGCCCATTGACCTATTTTAGTTAGATAGGAAATGTCCCCCAATGGGCTGACATTTCCAAATTACTGCTTCTAGATACATGATGAATTTTTCCTTGTATGTTTTCGGCTTTTAAGAAAATAGAATATAAGCACAGATGGTCAGCTAGAACCTATTTACACCTGCCAGCAGGCACAGAATTCTGATTTATAAGGGGGTCGGAGATTGGCCGGGTTGTATCAGGTTAATAGTTACAAGTCAGTCTGTACAAACCTTAAAAGAAAGAATATATCAAGTTCATAACATAGGTACGCGATGCAGTTCCACAAGCACATCATTTGCGCAACCTTCGGGAATTTCACTGTCTCCTGGTAAGATATGTAATTCTTACTTATTAAACATTCACCTTGTAATGTTAATGTAACAGAGGATAAGTTCTATACTTTTTATAGATATGCAGGACGCTTACATTGCTGATAGTGAAAGCAGTTCAATCCGAGCTGTAAATCTGAAAACTGGAGGGTCCAGATTGATAGCTGGTGGTGATCCATATTTACCAGAGAACTTATTTAGGGTACTGATTGATGTTACTTTGTTATTTATATTTTTTAAGCATCCTATATATATTCTTGATTTTTTCTTTCTTTTTTGGCAAGTTAAACTCATTAATTTGTGATATTTAGAGAACACCCACTAATCCTTGTGTTTTTCACCAACTTCTTTAAGATATTCACAAATATTTGCCGTTAACACCCGTGAATATAATAATGTGGTGGTAAGCTATGTTCTGGTAAATGTTAACAATTTAACTGCATACTAAAGGCCCGAGGATGTGTTAACAATTTAACTGCATAACAATTTAACTGCATAATGATATAATATCTGTCTGTATGGTCCATACAGACAGATTTATATGGTGTTCTTGGTTCATATAAAGTTGCTATGAAGCAAGTTGGATGAGTTAACGTTAAAAGTTGGGGACAATAATCAATTTTTTTACTAGACTCCTCTTTGAAACTTGGCTGGTGCAATTTCCAGAAAGTCAAAAACATGTTTGCAGTTGCACGTATGTGTCCTTTTGCTGTTATCTAAACTATTATTTTATTTCATTTTAATTTTTTTTTTGAAGTTTGGAGATCAAGATGGAGTAGGATCAGATGCACTCCTCCAGCATCCATTAGGTGTCCTGTGTGGGTCAGATAATCAGATTTATATAGCTGATTCATACAACCACAAGGTAGCTGCTTTCTGACATGCGGTTACACAAGGTTGTCTAAATAAATTGTCTATTTGCTATTTTAACATTTGTATTGAAATGCAATTTCAATCTGGCAGATAAAATTGCTAGACCCAGTTACAAAAAGAGTCAGGACTTTAGCTGGAACTGGAATTGCAGGGTTCAAGGACGGTGCCGTCTTATCAGCTCAGGTGAGCTTAGTTGTGCAAATATAAACTTTGTGCTCGTTGTTTGGCAAACAATTCAAATGTCTAAAATCTTTTTTGTTTTTGTGACATAGCTTTCTGAACCAGCCGGGCTTGTTGAAGCAAAGAACCGTATGTACTTGCACTCCTATGATTGTTATTTTTTTAATATGCAAATAACACCAAAATATTCTTCCTGTGCAAATAACACTAGTTATTTCATGCATGTTCCTAACATTATTTTCATCATTTGCATTGGACAATTGAAAACAGGTTAAGTCAAAGGAAAATAACTAAACATTATTTTTTTATCATTTGCACTGAACAATTGAAAACAGGTTTAGTCAAAGTCAAGTAACTAAATCACCTTGAATTTCATTTTAGATAAATCAATTTTTCTATAATTTGCCCGTAGTTTTGAGGCACTTCGAAGCCTAGTTTATTCAGTTGGATTTAGTGCTACAATCATCAGCATTAACTATAGTATTGAAATTAGATTCTTCTTTTGGTAAATGTTCAAAATATTAGGTCTTAGATACAAATTGAGAATTAATTCTTGTTATTTGCATGCATGATAAGATTCGGCGCTTTTTATTTGCAAAAGCAAAAGAAAAAAGTTATACTTGGAGTGGTTCTTTTTGTATTGTTATAACAATCAGGACATGTAAAACTGGTGATTTATCTAATTATGGCTGAATATCTTACAGGTAGGCTCCTAATAGCGGATACAAACAACAGTGTGATCAGGTACATTGACCTGAATGATAAAAATCTCCAATTGCTTACACTGGAATTGAAAGGTGTGGAACCTCCTTCGGCGAAACCAAAGTCACTGAAGCGACTGAGGCGGCGTTTACCAGCTGATGTGCAAATTATTAAGGTTGATGCTGGTAAGGCCAAGGAAGGTTATCTGTCACTCCAATTTTCAGTACCTGATGGTTACCATTTCTCTAAGGTTAGTGATGTCTTTATCTTTTTTTTTTCATCTGATACATCGTTTTTGCATGATGAGATATCATCGGTGCAGGACATTTTGAGACACCAATACTAGTTTTTAATTGTGACCCAAATGAATGTGAAGTAGGCTATATATACCCTATGTGAACTAGATTATAAACTTGAAGCTAAATATCGCAAAAGTTTATGTTTAAAAAGAGTATTATTGTGTGAATAATCCTCAATAAGCAGGAAGCACGTAGCAAGTTTGAGGTGGATATTGAACCTGCAAGTGCTGTTGAACTGGAGCCCTCCAGTGGATACCTAAACCCAGACGGTTCAGCATCCATTTATTTTAAGAGAGCCTCTCCTTCTCCGTCAACTGGTAGAATAAACTGCAAGGTATAACTCTTTTGAAACTATTTATGAATTTGCTTCTAAACACAATACTGACCAGTTAGTTGTTTGTACTGGCACCGGATAATATTTAGGCAAAAAATATTATTTAGTTGCTATAATAAAATAATCTACAAAATATATGATGTAGTTATCAAAATATCCCTATACTAGATGCAAGAGTTAGACTATTAGAGATCCTGACTTAAAGCATTACTGTAGCCGCACGAATAAATTAATCCTTGATTGATTCCTAGGTTAATCATGACATCATGTTGTCAATCCTGGATTATATCATAGCAATAGTTCATATAATTATGTTATTCTTAGGTGTACTATTGTAAGGAGGATGAGGTTTGTCTGTACCAACCCGTAGCTTTTGATGTGTCGTTTCAACAAGAGGAATCAGAGTCTAACTACCCGGCAAATATTAAAATCAATTATGTGGTCATACCGAAAGTCACACCAGGTATTTCACAGCTAAGTTTCTCCAAATGAGAGTATTAGAAGTACCATGAAAAAGAACAATATTCTTTTGAACTTGATATTTGTAATTATAATGGGAGAGAAGAAATTAAAAGAAAGAATGAAAGGAAATGGCGAGATAAAATAGTTTTACAACATTTCTTTCCAGATGAGTTCTTCTCACCATTTATATTCTTAACTATTGCAAAACAAAAACTCAAACTGTCCTGAAATAAAAGGATATAAGCTGACAAAAGTGGAGATATTACTATATTAAAAAAAATTGACCCAATATCGGATGAATCGATATAATCTCATTGCAAAGGAAGGCCTGGTAAAATTAGAAACGTAAACTTAATATGGCCAAGGGCTGTGAAAATTTTACATTGATATTTGCTGCAAAATTAATTACAGATATTTAGGTGAATTTTGTAGGGCACAAATATGCAATATGTTAATATCATAAAAATAACATTTTTGTATGATATTGTTGATTAATCATGTAACCATTTTCCCAGTTTTATGTAAAAAGAAACCTCTTAGCCTCTATCTTGTTGGCCGACTGGCCAGTACTAAACACAGTATAATTGATAGCTGGCAAACCTCCACGCCTAATCCTACATTGAAAACTAGTGCAACGCTGATTAATCCAGGCTGCTTGATTGATTGGTACATGGTTCAATTGAATCATTATGGTTCCCAAAAGATTGCTTATAAATGCAAATAGTCCCTCTAAACCCTAGCTAGCCATTATTGGACTCTAATTTTTGGAGTTATTTTCTCCTTGTAAAGCCGTCTCATGTAATGATTAATGATTAATCCATAATTCTTTCCGTCTCAAGGTTCCTTTCTACAAAACCTAAGAGTAGACACCAAGCTAACCGCCAAAAGGTCAAGAAAAATTGTGGCACTTGTGGTGCAGTTACATGTAGTGTTTCGCTGATTCTGGGGCCCTGACAAAAGTAAATGACAACCCCTCTTCTCTGCTGCTGTTATGTGCTACTGCAGCAGCCACCACAGGAAATCTGCACTCTTAACGGTTTGAGTTAGGAAGAAAAGGGAAGATATGAAACAGAGAAAAAAATGAGGAAGTAAAATATTTTTACCCTCTAAATTGGAGAGAAACAAATTTTAAAGAAATAAATAGAGGATTTTTCTCCATTCGTCTTCTTTCACCTCCTGTAATTTTACCGATTTTTTTATTAATAGGAAAAACAAAAAAAAATATTGATAATGGGGTAAAGATTTTATGAAATTTTGAAATATAGGAAGAACGTTATAGTTTATAATGGTTTATAATGTCCAGTTAATTTAATTACTAATGATCGTAGAAATAAAAACAATGTAATTGGACGTTATGGTTTATAATACCAATAGTGTTTTTTTCATAAAAAACAATCTCACAACAGTTGCAGTTAGAACTGAAATTATTAAAAAAAAATGTAGCTGGACATTATGGTTCATAACGTCCAGCTACAGTATTTTTTTTTCGATCATTAGAGATCAGATTAACTGGACGTTATGGTTTATAACATTCTGCCTGGACGTTATAAACCATAACGTTCTTCTTATTCCGAAATTTCTCAGAAACGTAACCCATTATCGATATTTTCTTTTTATATTTCCTATTAATAAAAAAATCAGGTAATTTTATGAAGAAGATAAATGTTCCTCCTTTTCCCTTATTCCTTTCCTTTCACCTTCTCTATCCCAACTAAAGGTTAGCAAAAACCTTAATTTTACTCTAATTATGATACACCTAAAGCACGTGTATATTCCCTTTTAAGTTATGAAAGTTTTGAGAATAGCTAGTGTGATTTAGGATTGATTTGAATCTTTCTCTCTTTTTGTTTGTTAACTGGACCAATCCTTTTTACTATGCTCGCAAAGTCATTTTGGCTGTGAACCTTTACTTAGGAGTTAGGACAGGTGCTGTCATGATTTGGAACTTAAACAAATGTAGCTATGAGTAACTTTTTCTATCAAATTTCTTATTTAATATTGACTGCCTTTGTCTTGCCATTCATTCTTATGTACTTTCTAAATTCTGAATTTGCTTGGAAGAGCGTTACCAATTGGTGCCAGTTTGGAGGACATTTTTTGAACATATGTTCTTTGTTTTTTTGTTTTGTTTTTTTTCTTGTGATGGTAAACGATTGGTACATTTTTTAAACATATGTTCTTTGTTTTTAAACAAACCATCTTCGCTTTTCTACAGTGGTACAAAACTGTACCTGTACCAATACCAATCCATTATTTATATATGGAGGAATCAAACTCCTTGTACGACCCAGACAGCATGATCAAGGTGGGTCCAGTTGCGTACAAAACGGAGAAGAGTTGAAACTATTTGGAAGTAAAACATGGGGGATTGGGGGGGCCCATTAAACAGTGTCTAGTAATAGATTAGGTTTGTTGGTCTTAGAGAGGGACCTTCTTTTAGTATGTTTAATGTGTAATTTGGGTTGTTGGTAGTGACTTTAGGGGGCTCATTTTTTTTATCTACTAAAGGGTTCTCTTATATGATTTAATGAGAAAAAAAAAGAAATTAATATTCCTTAGATGGATTTTTTAATCAAGGAAAAGCACAGTTCTTTTTCTTTAATTTAGAATGGTTTTGTGAGAGAAAGCAAATTAATATTCCTTACCTGGATTTATTTATCAAGAAAAAACACGTCTTTATTTTCTTTAATCTGCAAACCGGGTCGTTGTGCACCTAACAGAGAGAAATATAACAGGTCTTGCAGTCAGTGACCCGTGACGCGATGTGGGAGGGTCAGTAGATGCCACAGCCAAATAGGATTTCCCACATGTCTAAACATAGAGCTGCTCATGAGTCTAAGTTGAGGGCAACTTGGATTCAACTCATGAACTCATGAGCTGAGTTGAGTCCCAGTTGCTAATCATGTTTCGAGTCAAAAACCTCAATTTGGATTCAACTCATGAACAACTCGAGTCGGCTCATGACTCGTAGATAGTACATAGTTTATCAAATTAAAAATTATCAAAACAAAGTCTAACAAATTAAATAATACATAATTTATTAAAATAATACAGAATTTAAAACTTTACATAATAAAACAGTGGAAAATGCATAATTAAATAGTACAAAATTTACTAAAATTACTAAATAGTGCAAAGTCTAACAAAATATTACAAAGTTTATCAAGTCAATGAATCAACCGAGTTGATTCTGAACCGAGTTGGAAGCAATTTGGATTCGGTTGTCAATGAACTCGAGTTGTTAAAGAGTTGAATCCGAATTGATTCCGAACGAGTTATGAGTCATGAATTTTTTTTGTGCACCCGTACCTAAACAGTATTTGATTTTATGATCTGTTGCTCTTGTCTGCGCCATAAGTACATCAAATAGGTTATGTGTGGGAGTCCGAATCTACTGCGATCCCTCTCGGGATCGCAGGATCCTGAAATTCCGAGATCAACGGTTCAAATTTTTTCGAGCACGGATCTCGAAAACATTCTCAGAAAGTAAATTTTCATGCACGCATCTCAAGAAATACCAACAGTTGAGATGGGATCACAGGGTCCTGTGATCCCCCGAGAATCACAGCAGATTTATTTTCTATGTGTGGGGAGGTCTTTTCTTTAATTTTGTCATGTCAATCCCACAGATAATATATGGTCTGAATTGTTTGGTCATTACTAAGGTAACTCAAACTTTGAGTTTGGATCGAGACCGTCCGATCAGAATTCATATCAATCTAGTCCAGTTTAGAATTCACAGAGAGCCCCTTCAATATTCGGTATATTTCTGATCGGACAGTTCATATTCAAAGTTACCTTAGAGAGGATCCGAATACCCAAATTGTTTGGGTTCATCTCAATGTGGTTGGGGGTTTTGTCCAAAAACCTTTGGACAAAATATTATTCAGAGTCAAATCTAAATTGTTTGATAGGTGTCAAAATTGACACATATGGTTTAGTAGGTTCAGCTTTGAATAAATCTTATTCAAAGTTGTTTCAACAGATCATAGATAGGACATATCATTGCATGATGCATGTTTACAGAAAATTCGATAATAGTTGCGAATCTGTCGTATATTGTATTACTTGAAACAAGCATAATTAATTAACTATTCTTCCAAACGACTGCTGCTGCCGTTAGGAGACACGGGTAGTGCTAGTTTAGTGGCGCGAGTGTGTGTATATATGGAGAAATTAATTTCCATCTTTTCACTTTTTAATGAGAACCGAACTATAATTCATAAAACCAATAATTCATAATAATTTCTCTTCAGTTCGGTGGAGAATTTTGATTCCAACGAGATGGGGAATAGGAGTGTTCATTGGGTCCGGTTTAGTCGGTTTTGAACCGAACCGAATTAGTTTTGATCAAACGGTTCGATTTGTTTGGTTTAATGGTTCGGTTCGGTTTGAAAATTTTTAAAACTGAAATAACCGAACTGACCGAACTTTTATATATTATGAATTTGGTCCGGACCATCCCGGTTTATTCTTAATACCCCATTTTATTTCTTAATACCCAGTTTATTTCTTAATCAATTGCTTTAAATACTTCAGTTTATTTTTTAATATCCTGGTTTAGTTCTTAATACCCGGTTTATTTCTTAATATACTTCGGTTTATTATAAATCAATTGCTTTAAATAAAAAAATTAATATATTTTGGTTTGAACCGAACAAACCGAAATAAAACTTTTGTTCAGTTCGGTTCGGTTGCAATACTAAATCGGTTCGGTTCTATTTTTGAAATCGAATTATTACTTTAGTTTGCCTAGTTCGGTTCGGTTTCAATTGAACCGAACCGATGAACACCCCTAATGGGGAATCCAGATAATATAACATCCTCATTTTTTTTTTTTTTTTTCAACTTATTCCTTCGTTCATGGTCGTGCAGTCCAGGATATATACATATATATATATATATATATATATATATATATATACACACACACACACACACACACACACACATATATATATATACATATATATAGATATACATATATATATATATATATATACATATATATATACATATATATATATATATATAACAAGTGACGAATTCATGGGGACCCTGCAAAATGAACCCATGATACCTCTTCATATCAGCCAAAAGAAAAATCATGGTAGCTTCTATAAAAATGTAAAAGGGTTCATTCACCATTTATTAACTTTTTACTCAGATATCAAACTCCTCTACTCAGTCCGTGGATTCTTTTTTTATGTCAATTAATTACTTAATTAAATTATGAAAATACTATAATCTAAAAAAAGTTAGGTAATAATAGTTATTGTTATGCATTTTCAAAATCAATTACCAGTCCTCCAGCCTTACCGGAGGAGGGCTCGTAAAAAATTAGTTATAATTTTTTGGAAATAAGACTTGACGCCCGTTTCATATAGAAATCATTTAAAGTTACAAAAGTTAAAGAGTTTGATATCACAGACAACACATATGGATTGAAAAGTACAACACAAGAAATTATCTAAATCATAGAATCCCAAACTACAAAATAAGCAGTGGCAACCATGCAAGACAGATGTCTCAACAGTATTAGAGATAATAATATGATTAACAGTAAAATGACACTAACTTTCTTCTTCATCAGTGAATTACATCACTTGGCCATCTGTGCTAGGGTTCTATTCCTGCAATGGAATCTGATCTATCTGTTGGGGGAGTCATTCCTGCCTGGTTTGCTCCTCCTCCTCCTCAGTAACATTGCCTGTCCAAAACAACACTAACTGTGTTTTGTGGTGAGTGATTAAAGCAGATATCATTCCTCATATTCCATATTGTCCAAACAAAAACACTGAATGCAATGAGAAAATACTTTCTTTTGGTTGGTGGTAAGGCAAAACTAAAATTCAGGATATTGTCCAAACAGTGTCAGTCAGCAATAAAGTGTTGACAATTCCTAGCCAAAATAATACCTTCCTAGTTCCTAGCCTGATGACATTGTAAAAACAAGTGATCCACAGATTCAATCATAGCAGAAAATTGGCAATTTAAATTACCACTCCATCCTTATTTGGCAAGATTTGTTTTAGTTAAGATTTTGTTTTTAGCTAACAGCCACATGAACACTCTAATTTTTGGAGGAATTTTAAGTTTCCACAATTGTAAAGTGTGTAGTTCCTGGACTCCTCTAAAGAAAATTATCCACTATGTTCCGAGTTTCACTTTAGATTGTCCCGTTCAAAAATGAGTTATATTAGAATTAAATAAAATTAACAATTTATAAATCATGGCTAAGAGTGTGAGTATATACATAGGATAGAATACTCTTAAGTGGATTCAAAATTGTTTTGAAGCTTATGGTCATGTTTGGTTGTGGAGTAAGAGGCGGGGTAAACTTCTTAATTACTCCACACTTAAGTAGTCAAACGAGAGGTAAAATAAGAGGAGTAAGGTGGAGTAAGAGGTGAGTTAATTCAGAGTAAATTACTCCACCTTTTCAGGTGGATTAACTTACTCCACATTTACTCCACCTGTAGAGCTCACTATCATAGACAAAGGCTCATTTTCCAATACCTTACTCTTTTAGGCGGATTAATTTGAACCATGAGTTAAACTATCAAACGAGATATAAAATATGTAGAATAAGATGGAGTAAGCTATTTAATCCTCACTAATTTTACTCCACAACCAAACATGACTCATATAGAAATATAGGAGGGAAAGCTTTAAGATTCGTATCAGATTAAAGCGGACGACTCATATCTCATTTGACACGGTCAGGTATTGCTTAAATGGACGACTGGATCGAATTCAATGGAAATGGGCATTTCGGATATTATTGAAATGTTTATGTGATGTAAATCTGTTAATGAGGTTTGCTTAAATGATACTTTAATAGGAATGGAAAATATTAATTACTATCATCAACTTGGCCTTGGGTCTATTTTAATAGAAATACAAAAAATAAAAGACCTGAGCGAACATATATATATATATATACAGTCCTCTTCAGCCCAACTGAAAGAGGGTCAAACTTTGAAAGGCGGAAATGATCTCAATAGAAATAATTCAGCTTTCTCAGTTCAATTGAAGAGGGCTGGTATAATAAAAGCACAAATTATTCTCTCTCTAAATAAAAAAAGTACAAATTAAGAGTGTATATATATGTAATTCTAGTTTACATCTTTTGAAACACGAGATGTATATTTTTAAAATAGTTAGTTGATATTACCAGCAAAAATGAATCTGCCATTAAAACATGTCACTGAAGACTTCTATATCAAACAATATTTTTAAGTATAATATTAAAGTAAGTAAAATACTCTTAGCCAAGCAATTTTTTTCGAAACCTTTTTAAAATATAGAGAAGTTTGCTTTAAAACTCGTGCAAATTTGAATTAAAATCTAACCTGGCAGGATCACATACCTCGTATGATCTGAATTATAATCATAAGGAGGTGATCCTGATTCGCCACTGAATTCTAATCATAATTGTTTGGCATAATAAAAGCACAAATTATTCTCTCACAAAAAAATTAAGAGTGTGTGTATATGTATGTATGTATGTGTGTGTATTATATGGAGAGGGATCCACGTACAACATTTATAAGTTACAACATCTTACAATAATTCGGTTTTATGATTTTAAAAGTTCAAACTGTCGATTCAAACCGTTCAACATCTCTATATTAAAATGTGCTTGGAGATCAAAATTTATATTTTTTTTTTATTTTTTATACTATTTATTAAGTATTTTACAAAACTGTTATTTTAGACAATTATGGACCACTGAAAAATAATAGTTTTGTAAAATATTTAATAAATAGTAAAAAAATTCAAAAAAATGCAAAATTTGATCTCCAAACACATTTTAATATAGAAAATCATGTTGAACGGTTTTGATTGACTGTTTGAACTTTGAAAATCACAAAACTGAATTGTTACAAAATGTTATAAGTAGATCATTTCTCATATGTGTGTAATTTTAGTTTATATCTTTCAAAACACAAGATGTATACTTTTAAAATAGTTAGTTGATGCTACCAGCGGAATGTATCCGCCACTAAAACATATCACTAATTAAAAAGACTTCTATATCAAACAGAATATTAAAACTTATATTCTACAATAGTAAATTATTGTTCTGCCACGTACGAGAGGCTATCGGCACCATAACCATAGAGTATGTATAATGATCATGTATCTTTGTCTAACCTGAATTCTAATCACAAGGAGGTTATCCTGATTCGTCACATAAACTAGAGTATCATGTGTGTGGTACTATAGAGGCAGGGACGTAACGAGACTTTCGAACTATGAAGGTCACATGTATACGGGATTCATACGAGTAACAGATAATTAACATTTTACTATAAATTATATATAAAAATTACACGTAAATAAAAAAAGATTTTTAAAAAATGGAGTCAATTGATAGAATACTCACAAAAAATCAATTCATGCCGGTTTGAAATATAAAGGGCCAGCTTTGAGATTCGTGCCAGAATCAAACGGCCGAGTCAGGTCTCATCGTACAGGGTCAGGTATTGCACTGGATGTGAATTCCAGAAACTAGTGAGTCAGACTGGTGATGCGGTGTACAGAGGATGGAAGCAGACCATGCCCATACGAGGATGGAAGAAGCAGAAACCATGCATCTGACAGGTTTTAAGTTCCACGTGACAATCCACGCAACTCGCTCCAGGGAGAGGTGGTGACCACCACGCAGCCTCCATCCTCCCATGTGCGCGCGTCTAACAAAGTTGCTCAAAAAAGATACCATTTCATAAAACTCTCCGCAAAACAACAATTATTTATACTCTTCTGCAGGGCTACTTTTGTCCAAGCACACACTGCTCATATTTGTGCTCAATCTACCTTGCTACCAATACAAAATTAATTATGTTATTTGGAAAGATGCATCTGATGACTGTAATTAAATTATGCACCGCTCAATTCAAAAAATGGTAAAACATATAACTGAAAATTAAAAAACTTATTTATATTGATATTTTAAATAATTATATATGTAAATTACAAAAGAAAAAATATATGAAAGTGCTGAATTTTTTTTACCAAGATTAAATTACTGAAGTAATACCGTAATTATATATAGTGAGATATTGACACACTCATACTATTATACTTGTACAAATTACCACAGAAAACAAAAAAAAAATTACATTTAGCATGTGCTTGCAATCCGAGGCGGAGCCACATACATTGAATGGGGGTCAATTGACCCCCATTCATTTTGAATTTTTTTTTTTTAATACTCTATTTTAATATAGATTAAAGTAAAATATTATAGATAGTGTGAAATTGACCCCCATTCGTAATAGAAAATTTTTATATGCTTGACCCCCATTCACGTTTGACCCCCATAATCTGAAAGTCTGGCTCCGCCCCTGCTTGCAATTATAGTACTTTCTTTAATTCATCTCTCTTGCCACGTGATTCCGTTCAACTTTTGTCTAAAGTTGAAAATTTAGAAGAATGCTGACTTTTCACCAAGTTCATTTTTCAATCTGTAAACACGTCTAATTTGTGATACCATTCCAATTTCCAATTACTTCCATTTATTATTATATTATTACATTAGTATACGGTAGCGCTAAATTGTAACTGGTACCTAATTACTAATAGATAGGAATTTAGGTTTTCTATGGTGGTGCACCTGGTGCATGCTTTCTAGAAGCTACAGAACGTAAGATCCGGCACGCGCACATACAGTTTACCTTGTATATTTTACGCTCGCCGAGACGAGGAATTGACTTTCCGAGGAAATACTCTGTAACGGTAACGGGGTAACGGCAGTCGCCAGTTTGAAACGGGAGGGTAATTCCGTCATTTGACAAATCCAGAATAAAATCCATCGAATATACCGCAGCCAATTAATTAAATCACGGGATTAAGGCTGCGACGTGTCGTTTCCCTGTATTTAATTTCCCTGAATCCGGTCTATACTGTCATGGTATACTGGTGTCATGGAGTCCGGGACCCCCATAATTCTCTCCCAATTCATAGAGCCCTCCCACTGTGGCAACAAATTTCGGAAATGAAACCGGTGCATATAATAAAACATTTTTTCTTTCTAGTTTATTACCTCCCCTTTATATTTGCTAGCATCCCTCTCCTTCGCATCTCTCCTCTCTTTCCTCTCCCCTATCGAAACTTTCCAGGTAGCCAATACTCAAATTCACCCAACAAGAACCCGTTTCTTCTTTTGATCCAATCAGAGATTTCTCATCAATTTATATTCAATCCATCAGGTAATACCCATCCATGGAGGCCGAATCATCTACCACAAATCAACAGAGAAAACGAAAGAGAAGCGCTAGCGAGACACCAGACAAGCCCGCGCAATCCACGTGGCGAACTGACAAGGAGCACCACCTCTACTCGTCGAAGCTTTTGGAAGCCCTCCGGCGTGTCAGGTCCGGGTCGACTTTGCCACGAACCGACACCCCGAGGAGTCGGGCGGTTCGAGAGGCTGCCGACCGGGCTCTTGCCATCTCAGCTCGAGGGCGGAGTCGCTGGAGCCGTGCCATCCTTTCAAGTCGATCAATCAGACTTAAGTCGAACCGGATTCGGGTTCCCGTGCCTTCCCGTCCAAACCGGACGGAACTGGAGAGGAATCAAGTCGCCGATCGTGAGAAAAAGAAATCTGTGGTTTTGCAAAGGAAGGCGCGTGTTTTGGGACGATTAGTACCGGGTTGCAAGAAGTTGTCTTTTCCGAATCTTTTAGAAGAGGCATCTGATTACATAAAGGCGCTTGAGATGCAAGTCAAAGCCATGAGTGCATTGACGGAGATATTGTCTATGATTGGAGGCGGTACAGAGGGGGTACCAGGACCGGTACAAGATAGTGGCGCTGACACCAATACCAGTAGTACCGGTATCGACAGTTTGCCTCCGCCGGCCTGAGGATTGAGCTGGTTTATTTCATTTGGTTTTGTTTTTAGGAGAAATTCTTGTAATTTGTTGTAAATTTCGGTTTTCAATCTTTTATTTAGATCGTCTTTTTTCCTCTCTTGGAGTTGGAGAGAGTTGGTGTAGTGGTATGTCTCTCTCTTTTTGTTTATTTATTTTTTTATTTCCCACTTTTTTCATTTGCACCTGCCGGGTAGTGAGGCTGCTTGTGGTATTGCGCGCGTTATGAAATTTTGGGTAAATTTGTAGCGTAGCCACCGGACTTCATTAAATTACAAGAATGAAAGGAAGCCCCTTCGTGGATATTGTTTGATACTTTGATTCTTGATTCTCGGCTTCTCGCATTTGAATTGAACAATTTACAGTAAAGCGACCTTCTTAATTTTTAGTTATTTTTTTGTTTAATGCCTCTACCTTGCTCATGTCATTACTCTCAAATAAGAAACTTGCAGGGTGTCAGATGCAAAAGAGACTGTATAATTGTACAACAAAATAAAGCAATACCTACTGCCACCTGCTTTAATATAAAGTCGTAATACGAAACGGGAAGGCGAATAAATGTCACATGGCCTCCTATCTCAGAACCCGGTATTATATCTCTGGCCACCTCATCATTCACTTGGATTCTTTAACCACCAAGTACCTTCGCAACACCTTACAAGTAAGCCATGTGCTGTGGCTGGGTGAAAAACAATCCCAACTGAAACGTGACACGTCAAATAGCGTAAAAGTTTCGTGCCTCCATAAAGTAATTATTGTGTTTGGACGTAATTTTGACTGCTTGAAACCGTTGTTTTTAAACCGTTTGATGTAATATTATCACTGGTTATTAGTTAATTCGGTCCATACGATACTTCGTCCCCTGCTTAAAGTCCTCCATTTGATGACAAATGGAGCTGTCAATTGTTCTGCGTAAACAGTCTAAGATCCTCGAGGGATAATGGGCCATATGGCTGATGTCCTACAAATGGAGAGGAACGGATGACAGGTATTAAGGGGGGCGTGTCAGGGGGTTTAGATGCGTCGCTTTCTCTGAGTCGCGTAATAATTTCTTCATAATATCACTAGCCGACAGAGATAGTTTCTACAATAAGCGAGCCATCCTTTCAGGTCTTACTATTAGTAGAACGGGGTTGAGGGAATCGGGAATTGAAATCGCATCCAAGCGTGGTTTTACGTTTGTGATCCGATAAAGAATCGTGGATCAAGTATTTATCTAAAAAATGGACGGTTTAGATTTGACGAGCCATGTCGAACGGAGGAAACAAGCACGGGCAGAATGCGCACAGACCGAGGAGTAACGAGAGAAGGGTCGGGTGATGAGCTGGCTCATAATGGAGTTGTCTAAATGAACATGGAGAGGAAACTTGAATCGGCTGCACCAAGAGCACTGCTAGTACAAAGCCTACCCATGGTGTCAAGGACTCAAGGTTCCACATTGGTACTGGAAGGACTGCTGCTACGAGTTCATGCAAATAAGTAGGATTAAATATAATACAGGAAACATCAACGACAAAGCCCCCAGCTGTTATGCCACCCCGTATTGTACCTGATTGATTATCCATCCTTCAATAGGTAGTAGTCTAGTAGACAACATGTTGGCATAACATTTATTTTGTGTATATAGTAATTCCCTGTCTGGTGTTTAAGCGTCATTATTATATTATATTTTGTTTTCGATTCTTACTATATGCAATTACTATGTCATTGATGGAGGTCACAAGCTTGCCTAGAACTGGATAGTAACATGAGGCACGCATTTATCCAACTTAACCTTCTTTTATTTCAGGTTGGCCAATCTCGGTTGGGCTTCTCTGACATGATAAATCAATCCTACTTGAGAGTCAAATAACAAAAGATTGAGGCAAATAGACAGCAAAAGAAGAATTTTTTATAAACCATAATTAAAAAAAATATTTTTACGAAACTAACATGATTATTTTTTTTTTTTACAATAACCATAAGAACTGAAATGGCATTTCGGTCCGCCATTTTTTTTTTATTCCGAACCGAAATGACATTTCGGTCCAGTCCCCTTTTTAGATTTTCTATGGCGGCTCATATGAAAGCTTGTGAAACCAGTACCACAGAAAATCCAAAAAGGAGACCGGACCGAAATGACATTTCGGTCCGGAATATAAAAAAATAACGGACAGAAATGACATTTCAGTTCTTATGATTTTTGTAAAAAAAAAATAATCATGTTAGTTTTGGTAAAAAAAAAATTTAATTATGATTTATAAAAAGAATTCACAAAAGAAGAGGCGAAGATAATTTAATTATGGAGGGAGGGAATCTGCGCTGGGGAAAGGAAGTGGGCACGTGGCCCGTACGATTGGCAGAGAGGATGGACGGTGGATGTGATGGCGTCATGTAAGATCGAACAGATCCCTGCGCCCCGCCTCAGGCCACGCCACCGTGAGCTAGCCTGGCTCTCTGCAGTTCTCTCTCTCTCTCTCTCTCTATGATGAGGGGGCCACGTCGGCACGAGGCTCGTGTGATTCTCTGTGAATTGAGGTGCGCATCCAACCGCAGATTTAATGCCTGTTTATTACTTCTACCTTTGACTTGTTTAATTTATATGTTTCCATGACGTTGGCTGGACGCGGTCCATGGCGCACTTAAGTTCATGTGGAAAAATTACTGCAAACCCATGTTACAGAATGCAGTTTTGATTTTTGAATATACATAGTTTGTTAATATATACCGTCAAAGTGGCATGGAGATAAGTCAATTGTTTATTTGAATATATACTAAGAGTCTAAGAATGAAATTTCAAAACTCATTAACAATTAATATATTTTAAAGAATTTAACTGAATATTGGAAATCCAATAAAAAAGTTTATTATTATATAAACAATTTAAGAGCAAAATTTTAATTGAAGTCTCTGAATATAACTTTTGAATTTTGGAGTAGGTATTCTTAAGTTCACCAAATTAATTTCTTTGTAAACCCAACTTTAAAATTTATTAGATTGGCTTCAAACGACGAATCAAATCCGTTGAAACTCATCTATCTTACGAGTGAAATGGTCAGAAAAAATTCAAAAATGAAGGCAATAAAAATTTATAAACCTACAAATTTTGGCCGTTTGATTTTATACTAAATTAATTCGAAAGTTCAAATTATTTGCATGTAGATGCATCACTCGTAAGGTAGATGAGTTGCAATGATTTGAATTTGTCATTTGAAGTCAATCCAATAAATTTTAGAATCGAGTTCACAAAGGGATTTGATAAACTTAAGAACACCCTAGTTCCACTCTTGAGTCTTAAATTTTGATATGCAGTGATTTGACTAGGTGTGTCAATGGGTACGATGCAGGTAGGGTGAAAACATTTTCATACTCATATCCGCGGAGAATTTATCTTACCTATACCCTATCATTATCCGTTAAGAATTGTTCTTACCCTATCATACCCTTACCCGTTAAAATTATCGAATTGACCTTACCCTACCCTACCATATCCTAGTAGCGGGTGAATAAAGAATAAAATAATTTAACAATTAATTTTATTATATTTTACAAATAGAACATCATAACTCATTCATTTCACACGTATGCAATCATATTACCAAAAAAAAAAACAAATGTGCAATCAATTCCAACTAAATTGTATTTTTTTTTATAAAGCAAGAGAATTTAAAAACACGAATATCTCTTCAGACAAATTCAATTGTTTAATTAAATAACAAATCATGCAAATAAAAGTAATATGTTTAACATTATTCTTATAGCAAGAAACATACATTGAATAACAAAGTACATCACTAGTATTGCTCAAATTATCATATGAAATATCACGCAAATAAATTTTATCATCACTAATTATTACTCAAACATTATCATATAATTTTAGTTTATATAATTACCTTATAAGTAACGGTTACAAAAAAAACCTTTTATACGTACCCTAATATGTTTAGTTAACGTAAAAAAATCCTTACCCATTCATATACCTAATAAGCTAATGGAAAAAACATTATGTAGGTTGAGTTTAAATTTAAATTTCACAAATGATGATATAGAGTCAAAGCACCATGCAATCGATGCCCTGCAAAGCACGTTAACTTATTGACTAATTATTTTATGTGCTAATAATCACAAATTTCTATTAATTTCTTTTTTTTTCCAGGTAGTTAGTATGTCAATATAACAACTTTTACTTTAATTAATGTCATGAACAAATAGTTTTGGACAAAAAAGACTAATGAATGTTTCCATACCGCGTAGTCATGGAAACAAAGCCAAAGACAAAGTCCCACAACGGCACTTCATCCACGAAGTTTGACCACTTGATTTGACCCAATTTTGACTAAGCTAGTCAACAACTTTTTTCACTCACACTAATTACAAATTTATATTTTTCTTTAATTGTACATTACGTCGCAATTCAATAAAGAAACGGGTGATATTGATAATATTATTTTTAGGAGCTTGATAATTGCTCTTTAAATAAATCGCCGAGCGCGTTCTTTAAGTATTTAATTTTCATTTTCATTTTCAGTGCTCATATTCAAATATTTAAAATTATATTAAATTTTTTTTATAAAAACATTTAAATTCTAAATCTGAATAGTTTTAACTCATAACTATTTTTGTCTTCAAGCTAAAAAAAACAAAGATTCATTTCACCCATTTTTTTTTCCTCGGATCATTTTAGTCTATTTTTCTGACGATCCGTGATGAATTTTGCGAATCTAAAAATGCAGAACGTTTTTTACTCGAATTTATCTTTCAAATGAGATATATGAAGAAATACTTTTGAGTTTTTTTTTCAAGTCATTTTTTTTCGAAAGTAAAGCCCATGAGAACTTTAAACGGTTGTATACAGTGGTTTAAATGCGTGATACTATATTGATCGACATTAGAAATTTAAACGCTTGAAAATAGTAGTTTAAATGGTGACATTAGAGGTTCAAATAGTTGTAGACTGAGGTTTGAAATTGAAAATTTAAAGTGCTCATGGGCTTTACTAAAAAAAATAACTTCAAAATAACTCAAAAGTATTTCTTCATGGATCTCATTTGAAAAAGAAAATCAAGTAGAAAACGTTCGTATTTTTAGATGAGAATGATCAGAGAAATAAAAAAAAGAGTGGGTAAAATGAATCTTTTCATTCTTGGCTTGAAGACAAAAATAGTTAGTAATTAAAACTACACATATTTATAATTTAAATGTTTAGAGGTTTAAATTCTTACAAGTAACATTGTAAAATGTCATAAACAGAACTTTAAAATCTTGAATATGAGCGTTAGAAATGGAAGTTAGACAAAATTGGAAAGTTTTTATGTTAAACTAGTTGGAGAACGCGCTCGGGTATAATGACTTAAGGGGCCATAACATTTCTTTTATTTTTATTTAAAAACTACAATTTAAAGGACAAAAATGAAAAATTTCAATTCTAGAGATGCTTAGCATCCCTTGACTTGTACATTCTCCGCTCTTGTGCCACACTAATTGTATCATATATGCTATAAATTTACCTAAATTGAATACCCATCTAGATTGTGATTTGAGTATTGGAACCCTAAATACCAAAATTTTTATTGTTGCCACTCGCTAAAAATCAAATTAAATGACTACCACTGCTGGGGGCTTTTATTCAATACTACCACCCCGCTAACCCAGTACGCGCATCAAACTGGCCAGTGCGCGGACTGAGTTGGCGCACCAGGTGGTGCGCAGACTGGGTTAGCGCACCAACCTTTTCACCGTATTTGATGTCTATTTTCGCAACCCAGTGTCCCAGTCCGCGCATCACCTTGGTGCACTAACCCAGTCCGCGCACCAGTCAGTTTGGTGTGCGGACTGGGTTAGCGGGGGTGGTAGTATTGAATAAAGCCCGCTGGAGGTGGTAATGAATTAATTCCGATTTTTTTGAGTGGTAACAATAAAAATTTCGGCCCTAAATAAGTATATATATATTTTTTTAGTGCATAACATGGTGAAATTAATTTAATTCTATCCAAATGTTGGTGAAGTGGCTAATAGTATTTTATTCTTACATATGAAGCTCTTTAAATCAATATGTAGATATATTTGTAAATAGATATAAGATCAAACTTTCCAATATTAAATTTCTATAAAAAAATAACTGAAAGTTAACTGAAATTTATTTTGTTTTCAATAATTTAATTTTTAAATTTAACTGAAATAAATAAAACTAAAAAGTTTGGCGCTATTTCCATGCAGGATTGGCTCAATTAGGAAGGTTTTGAGATATGTACTAGCACTAATCTCAGAGTAGACTCAGACCGATAGATTGGATATCGATCAAACTGTATCCCCTTGATCAAAAGTGAACCAAAAAAAATCCGTTCAAAGGTTCAAAGGGTAAATATATTGACAGAGCTGATTTTACTTCACACGGCGCACTGACAATAAAGGGAAAATGTAGAAGTACAAGTTTGATACGCTTTATGAAGTCAAACTAATTTTGTCAATATATCTCTATCTCCCTCAAACGCCCGAAATTTTTATTAATATCCAAAATTAATAAATAATTTACAAATCTACACTCTGGTGAAGGAGAATTCGAAATATGTCCAAACCGCGGATTAAATTCCCTGTTTCAAACAAACTTTCTGCAAAAAAAAAATTCCGGTTCTAGGATTTCCAAAACCGCAGAAAAAGTTTTCGGTTTTCAAAACCGGAGATTAAATTTGAAGTTTCTTGTATTAAAACCGAGAATAAAAACTGCGGTTCCTTGAAACTGGGAATTTATTTTGCAGTTTCATGTCCGGAATTTTTTTTATTGTTTCGGACCATTTACAATGAGTGTAAAATGGTGTGAGAGAGAAGAGGCAGCAACTCGTTTTTTTATAGAGCAAATGGTCCGAAACCGTAAAAAATATTCCGAACATGAAACCGCAAAATAAATTTCCAGTTTTAAAGAACCACAGTTTTTATTCCCGGTTTTAATACAAGAAACTGCAAATTTAATCTCCGGTTTTGAAAACCGGAAACTTTTTCTGCAATTTTGGAAAGCCTAAAACTGGATTTTTATTTTGCAGAAAGTTTACTTGAAACCAAAAATTTAATCCGCTGTTTGGACATTTCGAATTCTCCTCTACGAGTGTGTAAATTTGTAAATTATTTATTAATTATGAATAATTGAATATTAATAAAAATTTCGGACGCTCATGAACTCGTGCAGGGATATAAATCTGCTGTTATTTCAAAGGGATCACAGGACCTATTATTTCTATCACAACCATTCAAATTTTTTCATGTACGAATCTCAAGAAAAAATTCATACCCAAATTTCAATAAAGATCAACGGCTGAGATCGAAATAACAGGATCCTGATCTTTTTGGAATAACAACAGATTTATTTCCCTCGTGCAGAGGGCCAGTCGGCCAGAGGCAGTGCATTCACTGATCTTACAAAATGTAAGGAGATCTCCTGTTTCATCGAACTGGAGAAGATATAAACAAAAAATTTGCTTTTTTCTTTCCATAACTGCTTTGAGAGGAGCACGTGGGTGAGATTATTATTAAGTGGACCCTACCTGGCTAACTATATAAAGTGAGAGTCTTTTGTCCTTTTGCGCGTGGCATGGATTGCCATTCAGGCCCTTCACACTGTTTTTGTTTTATTTACAAGAATTCTTTCTCCTATTATTTTTTGAATTTTATCTGACTTTGCAAAAATATGTTCCTTAGTTAGGAGAATTCGAAGTGTCCAAATCGCGGATTAATTTTGGATATTAATCCAGGATTTTCGTCAGATTTATGTTCCTTATTTATTAATTTTGGATATTAATTCAGGATTTTCGTCAGGAGGGAGCAAAAAAATATCGAATCGGGTTTAAATCCATTAACCAATTTGGTACTCGACAAAAAACAATGCTTTAACTTATACTTTCCAATACTTTGACTTGTAATTTCTGATGCTCTGACTTATAATTTTAATTACCAATCAAAATTGAACAGATTTATTTCAATTTTAACCTTAAACTTAACTCGAATTACAAATTAAACGTTCAGAGGGGGGCAAAAAAAAATCCAAGGGGGGCAAAGTCGGTCAGAACCGATAAATTTCCACTAAAACTCAAAATTCAGGGGGGGCAACTGGGTCCGCCCCTGGAATCGCGATAAGAACTAATGCTTCTATAATACGATCTGATCTGGTTTCATGTATATGAATTTGTACGAGGATTTTATCTGAAATTTTTAAATATACCATTCATAAAAAAGACAAACAAAAAAACTATAAATTATGTGGAATTCCATATTTATCATGGACGCAATCTCACGTAGTGTTCAAAAATTTGGTGGACGCAACTTGAGGTTACGTCTAATATAGATGCAGCAAAATGGAGCAAAATATACTTTGGTTTTCTTATTAATTTTAAAAAATAGATGGAGCAACTTATAAATTTAATGTATATACTCTAAAACATCAAACAAAATATATAAAACATCTTAATTTAGATATATTACAAGGAGTAAGGCTTAGGTGCTATGGATAACATAAGGCTTTCCATGCTACGCTCTTAAAAATCTATTGTATAAATATCAAACTCACTGGTTTTTTAAATATTTTAAAATATTTCAAAATCACTGTTTTTTATGGTCCGGAACCATTCAAAAATAGCGGTTTTCTACCTACCTGAAAAAATAGTAAAAAATTTCAAGAAATGTAAAATTTGGTCTCCAAGCACATTTCAATATGGATATCTTGTTGAGCGGTTCAGATCGACTATTTGGTCTTTGAAAACAGAGATATGAGCGTGAAGTAAAGCAAGATCCTTATTTCGCAACTCACCATAGCCTATCTCCCTCTCTCTCTCTCTATATATATAAACAAATTAATTAATATACTTGCATGTACTATGTTATGACATATCGGAAACGAATTTGCTGAAATTTTCATTAGTGAACATTGTTCCTGAAATCTCTGCTTTTCTGAATCTAGCCGTCTAACTGTTTCGAGATACGTGCATAGAAAAAGTTAGACGGCTGAATTTGAAATTTCAGAAACACAGTTCTAACCGTTCACAAATGAGAAATTTCAGCGAATTTCAATTCTGACATTGATCAAACAAGCATGTGACATAATGACAATCATGAGTTGACTAAGGGACTATAATTAATGTTAGTCATAGGGACCAATATGTTGTTGATGCAACGACAAATTTAATTAAAAACATTAAATTTAGAACTGTAAATGTTGCGCAACTTTTTTTTTACTAATTTTTTTATAAGAAAAATCAGAGGTCGAGCTTTCATCTTTGAAATACATTTATTTCAAAAATAAATCTCCCACCTTTGAATATTCATATTTAAATTTTGAACTCGTGATATTCTACGCATATGAAATTATTTCAAAAATCAGACAAAGCATATGGTCCAAGAATCATGATATTTTTCTTTTTCCTTGTATTTCCATCCTCAATCACACCGTTTTATTTTATTGTTTTATTTGCATCAATATGATTCTTTTTCTTTTTTCTAAAGTATCTGGCTGTCGGCTGATCAGAGATCACTGACTCATTGGGGAATGGGTATCATATTATATTCCTCAAGTTGACTGGACAAGAAAAATATTATATTTCTCTTTTCTTGAATGCTGTGCAGAATTTTTTATCCCTAAATATTCATTGAATTTTAATTTTGTCGGATACTCGGATATCAGATTGATGATAAAATTTAAGTATTTTTTTATTCGGTTTCTTAGATTCAGTCTAGTTCTCTCTCTCTCTCTCTCACAAAAGTTTTCTACAAAATTGAATTTTTAATTTAATTTCTTCTACGACATTGAAAAAACAAATTATGTCTTCGTCCTCACAATTTTTTATGAAAATTTTAAAATAAAATTTATGTGCTGAGTGAGCACATGCTTCCTGAATTAATTTCTTTGGTAATTTTAAGCATTTAAATGCTTAAAATTATTATTGTACGCCATTATTCATTCATACTTTGCCTCCGTTAGACATTGCATTAACAAAAAAAAAAATAAAGGAAAGAGAGAGAGAAAGAGAACATTTTAAAAATAACAGCATGTAATGCACGGGAAAGAAAAGTCTTCTTATTTATATCGTGACCATAATCTTCCCAACTTGAATGCTGAGTCAAAGGAGAAGGTACGGGGCGTAAGTGGGGTCCGGATCCCTAAAGTAATCTAATTTTTGGGTTTTGCATCGGACCGTCTGATTCAAATTCATTGTTCGAGATTGTTGAGATTTGAATTTGTCGTTGGGATGTGTGTGCTTCACTTCGGAATGGATTGTCGCGGATTCGAATCAGACGGTCCTTATCTAAAATCCAAAAATTGGGTTACTTCACTAGATCTGAATTCGCGTAATTAAGTGTGCCAGAGACCCCCACGCTACTCGAACTCACATCCAGACCGTCTAATCTGCTTTGGTGTGAATATAATTTTTAGATACAAAGATAGAGGTCGACTCTTCGTCCTGTTTCGAACTCATAACCCCTTACACAGAGAGTGACACCGTTTGCTATTGAACCGAAGGAGGATTCTTACTTTGTAGTGAATTTTAAAGGGATCCTGTGCATTTCATCTCGGACTGGATCATAATCTCCTAAAGTAACTCAAAATTTGATATTGGATGTGGACTGTCCAATCATAATTTGAGTTATTTCAATCAGAGTTAGAATTCACATGATCCCTCTAATAATACTTGTCTAATTTTAATTGGACGGTCCAGATCCAAACCCAATCTCTGATTATTTTTGAGGATCCAAATATAATCAAGATTCAGATCCAGTAGAGTATCCTACCGTGTAGAACGAGAAATCTGCACCGCCCAAAACACTCACACCAAGTTAAAAGCAATACCTCCAATGAAAGATAAAAAGAAGGCA
Organism: Carex parvula; assembly: GCA_025461045.1. Lineage (NCBI taxonomy): Eukaryota > Viridiplantae > Streptophyta > Magnoliopsida > Poales > Cyperaceae > Carex > Carex parvula. Next base: position 70,586 of record JAJGRW010000729.1, read on the forward strand.
AAAAAGGGAAGTAACATGGGGAAAAAGATAAGAAGGCACGCTCATAAACTAATAGCCACAACTTGGTGGCAAAAAAGGGTCAATCAACGAAAGACTAATAAGGGCAAAAAAAAATACATATGATGAATACAAGGACAAGTGCAGATTAAAAGAATGCTGTTCCATCCGATAATGTCTTATCCGTTTGTGGATTGATGAGTGACTTGTGACCTGCTCAGTCCATTCCCATTCCCATGTTTTCCGGACAAATCCATTTCTCATTTAAAGATATAAAAGTCTTTCGTGAATTTCCATCATTAATTCTATGCATGGTGAGGTGCTATATACTTTTAGAGTGAGGCTACGGTGCTATGTATAGCACGGATTGGGTCCGTACTACGGCTCAAAATTTGAATTTTGAAAATTCTAACCGTCGATCCGAACCATTCAACATGATTATAAAATGAATATGTACTTGCAAACCAAATTTTATATTTTTTCGAATTTTTTTACTATTTTTTTAGATAGGCTGTTTTTGGATGGTCCAGAATGTTCAGATCAAGTGATTTTCGGAAAAATAGTAAAAAAATTCGAAAAAATATAAAATTTGGTTTGCAAGTACATATTCATTTTATAATCATGTTGAACGGTTCGGATCAACCGTTAGGATTTTGAAAAGTCAAATTTTGAGCCGTAGTATGGACCCACTTGATGCTATGCAAGCCTCACTCATACTTTTATATGTTATTTCTGGCCGTATTTATTTTGCGGATGTAACACTTTGTTATTGTGTCATTATTAAAGATGAGAAATACTATATTCTTAGATTGTATTAAATGACAGATTTGTATCATCAATTTTCTATGTATAGTTTGATAAAAAAAAATGTTTGAAAACTTTTAACTTGCTATTGAATATCCGGCATATGCTTTTATATATACAAACAAAAGCATGTGCGGCCTACGAACTCACATGTAAAACACAGCTTATATAGCATTATACGATAGGTGATTGAGCTAGATTTTTAATTTGTTTAGGACTTTGATATTCCTGATATATACAGACAAATTGTACTAACGAGTAGATTACCTACTTTAAAAATAAAAGTACAAGTTTAGATAAGAGAGCTCAAATTGGGGTACAATGATGCGTGTTTGATAATGTTCTTAATATATATTTTATCAATATCTACAATTATAAAATTAATCTTTCTAAAGCGCATCTACATCTCTATAAGAGTTTCTAAATAATTGTTAACTGCTTTTAAGAAATTATAAACTCTGAATTTTCTAAATGTTCTCATCCCTGAAACTAATTTTAGAGTTTCTAATAAGTCATATTATCAGTAAATTAAAATTGATAAGCCACATCAGCAGTAAATTAAACTAATTTTAGTGAATACAGACCAATCGTTTTGCCACGTTAGAGTTTATAAACTATTTCTTAATAAGAAATTATTGAGCAAAGTTGTTAAATAAGAAATCCATCTACATCCTTGAAACTGGTTTAGCAACTGTTACGTCAGATTAGAAACTCTAAAAGTTTCAGAGATGCAGATGCTCTAATGAATTTAAAAGTTTCTGCTGTAAACATCTAAGAGAGAATTGAGCTTCTATGACTAAAGTAGCTTGTTTATGTTCAAAGTTGTTTGTACATAATAGTATGACATAACTTCTTATCACGACATTATTAAAAATACGACGACACATGTGTCTATAACCGCTCTGCTTAAAATAAAAACACTTAGTAAATCTCTTTGCAATCCGCTACATCAAATTAATTATTCCATGATTTTTAACATTAAGGTCTCAAATTCAAATGCAAGCCATCGCCTAAGCTAAACAATTTGTAAGGCATCTCGAATCACAAAATAACATGACCACCATGAACTTAAATTTTGATACAAATCACTACATGCCGAAATTTTTATTTATACCATTAAAAAAAAAACAAGACACCCCAAAATATGGGGAATTCCATATTTACCGGGGCCACCAAGCCAATCTGTGGCCCCATTCTTAGAGGGCCGCAGATTAGTTTGGAGACCCCTCAAATACATAAATATATTTAATATTACAGTGCATTTTTGGACTTTTGAAGGGCCGCCAAGCCAATCTGCGGCCCTCCAAAAATAGAGCTGCAGATTAGCTTGGCGGCCGGATAAATGTGAAATTCTCATTTTTTTTATTATGGTATAAATAAATATTTCGGCACTACATGTTCAACATCAACACAAGTCTTGTATGATCTCGGGGGTGACAATGGGGGTGACAATCTGCGCTAGGCGCCAAACAGACAGCTTTTGATATGTCCGTATTATAAAATTACAAAATCCTTTTTGTCCAACTTAAATTTTGATCCAATTATTATTACATGTACAACCGCAACACGTCTTCATTTTTTCACTCTACAACAAAAATGGAGATGAATTGAGAGCAAACAGGGGTGTGATCTCGGGGTGATAATCTGCGCTAGGCGCAAAACAAACAGCTTTTGATATGTCCATGCTATAAAATTATAAAATCTTATCCACCAACTTAAACTTTGATCCAATTATTAACATGTACAACCGGCAAAACAATCAAGTCTTGATTTTTTTATTTGGCAAAATTTCACGCCGTACAAAAATGGAGATGAATTGGGAGCAAACATGGGGTGTGATCTGGGGGTGACAATCTGCGCTAGGCGCCAAACAAAGAGCTTTTGATGTGTCTTGTATTATAAAATTAATAAATCCTTCCGTCCAACAATGCCAGTGTGCCACTTGCCACTACCTTCTCAATTGGACCTCTTGGGTCCCACCAGCAGGTGTCACATTTTCTCAACAAGTTCCGAGTTCCAGTCTTTCACTGTCTCCTCTCCCCCTTTCTTTCAGGAAAACAAGGATAGTTAATTAATTCTGTGTCGTGCTGTTCAATTGGGATCTTCCATTGATTCATTGATCACTCGATTTTGTTTATATTTTTTTTTATAAGCTAGATGCGGATGTTAAGCATTTTGTCATAATTATACAGACGAATATATTAATTCGGATATATTATTTTAATGTAATATAGTTTGACATATTCGTGTTATGTTCTGATGTATTAGAAGAGATCGAGAGTTTAAGTTATGAATTGATCTATTTTCAAATATTAAAATAGTATATTCAAAATTCCAAGTATGAAATGCAAATATAACCGATGAAGTTTTGTTGTTATGCAAATTCCAAGTATTTCAATCCCTATGGATAAGTATCCATTATTATGCTTTTCGTGTTGGTAAGTCTATGATAAAGATATTAACAAATATTAATTTGACTTTACGTAACACACAATTTGGAATTGGGGCAATGCAATAGAAATTGGATCAAAATCAGTCTGATGTCCAATAAGGACCGATCGATATGTATCAAAATCAGTATGAATAGTTTTAAAATTCGTACAAATTAAGTGTACATGAAATTTGGTATGGATCAAACCAAATTCAGTTACTTATGATGAATATTAAATTGAATTTGATTTGATGCTCATCAGAATCTCTTATCCTTTCCGTTTATGCGTATTGGAGTCTCATAGATTTTTTTTTTTATCTAATAGTGATGTTCATACGAGGATGTTTATATACACTAAATACATAAATATTTTATGAAATAAATAAATTCATATCGTTCTTTTTTCATTGTCCGGTTGAAATTATTGGAATAGTTTTGAGTTAATTAACGTCTTAACAATATATATTATAACAAAAATGTAGAAGAAGAAAAAAAGACATGATTTTCAGTTAAAGAACTCGAGGGGTGCGTTTTGATCATCAAATGAATAGTATAATAAATGATATTCATATAATATTAATTATATATTATAAGTTATTAGAAAAAAGAACGAATATTTTTTTTGTTGATTGTATAGTTGGAATGATATACTAACCTTGTATGTCAAGTTGTCAACATTATTTTGACAAACAAGCTGGGTTTACGAGACAGTATTTGTTGAAGAATGATCTCAGAATATAAATTCATCTTAAATTAAGGGTATATGTGCAAAAGCGTAATAGGTACAGCTGTATAGAACATTAATTAAAATAGGTGCCAACGGTACAATAATTCTAACTGTTGAAACAGCCTTGTAATATATAAATAGGTATCGTAAAATACACAACTTAAGAATACATAAAAATTTCATTTCTCCTCAGCTAGTATTTAATTAGCTATTTAAATCCGATTTGCTAATTTTTTGCTCACGACGAAAATCTTATAGTAATGAATATATGGACACATTAGACGTGACATGTTTTGAGAAATTCTGAGTCCGATTTTCGCACTCTTTCTCAACGTATGACACCATACTTGTAACTGGTATTTACGTATCTGTAATTCTGTACGTACAACACAACTGGTATAACACCACTGACAGATACCTGAATACCCGGTACAAGCACACCACGTTACGGATTAATTCACTAACTTCAACCACTGAATCACCCACCCCTGTTGGATATCCAACTCCAATCCAAGGTGGCAAAGATTCTGGTAGAAAAGGCAAAGCATATATAGCACTAGCACATGGGGCACGTGACCTGTACCAACACAAGCTGAATGTGATAGAACCACTCATAAAGGCACAACCCGTTTGGCCCTGTTCCTCCTCACCATCCCTCCTCTCTGTATGTATTCTAAAACAATCTGAAATAGATCCAGACCCCTTGTAGCATTTTTTTGGTAGGGCATCTGACTGTTCGATTTGAGATCGACGGTCGAGAGTAGTCGATAATCCATACTGTAATTGGAGAGGATCTGTCAGTGTTCTTTGCTTCCTCTTCTTTTTTCCAAAAGTGGCCACCACCACCACCTCGCACAGTTCCTCTCTCAGTTCCCACCTCCTCCATGTACCACGAGAGAGGCAGAGACAGAGAGAGAGAGAGAGACTTTTGTATCATTCGACCACATGGGGTACATGACTTTGTCTCCTATAAGCTCCAAAAGAGAACGAAGAGATCGGGTCATGGCGGTTCAAATTCGTAAAAGCGATCTCCGTTCTCTGCAGTCTGCACCGTATTAAAGGAAGGCGTTTAGAAACAAATAACCACATACAAAAAATGTCAAATTGGTGTCAGACGAAATTGAACTTTGCAAGTAAAAAGTAAATGAAATTATTCAATCAGCACTATGTACTCTGCCAATAGTTTTTAAATTGCTGCCAAAGTATGTACTTTCTCCAACATTTAAAAAGGAAACTACTTGATGAGGGGAAAGACAATGAGAGTACGAGACAAGAAATGAATTGCATCAGATCAAAACAAGCGCTTTAAGACAAAATTTGTATAGTAAGTTAAGAAGATCAAGCTTTAACCGTGTGGTGTTGTTAATTAATAATGACTTTAATTTCTTTTGAAGAAATTACGGAAGATATATAGATTCTACTAAAGTTACATTTTACATAGTCACTTGTTAGAGTCAATTGCATTGTGAATATGAACAAAATTTTGACCGTAATTACAAGACAAGCATTTGAGAAAAATCGGTCATTGATCTAGTGATGAATGAAATGTTCTTAATTGATTTTTTTATATTTTCATTTAAAATTTTTGTATTTTACAAAATTATTACTATTACATGATACTTATTAATTCAGTCCTTCAATTCAATTTTTTTTTTATTAGTTCCTAATAAATTTTGAAGTGGTACTAATAATTAAAAGGAAAAATTTGGGTCCAAACTGTAGAGAACGTGAATGAGTTTAACTAAACATGCAGCTAATTCAATTTAAAAGTTTAAACTTTATAAACAAAGCACTGGAAGCAACGCAAGGCATGTCATGTGCGCGCCAATTGGAGAACAGGGATTATACAGGGGTTGATGCAGGAATTACGTACGATCAACTGTGCAACTGCCCAAATGTGGGTCCCATGTACAGTGACTCTCGCAGGACCACTAACGGATGATCTGAATAACATATGGAGAGAGATCGTGGTGTGTCCATCCGTGTGATTCAGTCGCTTTGGTGTACAGTGTACTTGTGTTATCTGTGCACTTGGACAGGTTCAGAATTTCAGAATAATTAAAAGTTTTTGTTCCAAAATTTTTATTAATATCCAAAAAAATATTAAATTTCAAAACAAAAACCGCAATTTTTTTTGCATCTTGCAATTTCAAAACCAGAAAATAAATTTGCGGTTTGGACAGTTTTCGAAATCTTATCAAATATGGTGTAGATTTTGAAATTAAATAAATATTTTGGATACTAATAAAAATTCCGGGTTTTTGTTGGTACATAATACGGATATAATTTGAAAATAATTTATAAAATTTGTAAGTGGGTGTGATTCGGGTCTAAAGTTTTGAAGTTTGGAGAAATAAAATATTGTGTGAAAAATTCAGGAATAAATTTGTAAAATTCACAAATAATTCGAGAAAAGTTCGTAAAAGTTCATTTAATTCAATTAACGCCAGAGCTTTCTATTGGGAATATGTTGTCGATCTATAACTTACTCATCACCGCTACCAGAATGGACCCTAACTCTCATGGACATCTTTCAAGGAGGTCAATTTGGGTCCGATGCCCATCGGACTCAAAGTGAGTTCGATGGGTTCGATGACCGTCCGATGTGCTTTAAGATTCCAGTTCGCAACTTTCGCGACTGCTTTAAAATTCGCGTGCATGTATCTTAAAGCAAATCGGAAGGTCCCGAAACCCATCGGACCCAACCTGCTCTATCTTTCAAGGATTATAACATGAGAAGTATGCTGAGAACAAATAATTCATGAATTTTCATAAATCTGGTTATTATTATTATTATGTGTAGTAGTGTTTTAGAAGAGTGGAACACTTATGTCTCCCCTGTTTTCAGTTGGAAATAAATATTTTTTGTTTAAAAAAAGTTACAGGATTTTAGTCTTCTTGTACGAAAATTCTAACTGGTTTAGGGATAAATGACCTGAAAAAAAGTGAAAAAGAAGAAATAAATATGTAGTTGTACTATTTTTTAAGATAGGTAGAAAATTATTGTTCTTGGATAGTTCAGAATTTTCAGATCAAGTGATTTTTTACCTATCTTCAAAAATAGTAAAAAAATTATAATAAAAATATAAAATTCAGTTTGCAAGTACATATTCATTATGGGGATCATGTTGAACGGTTCGAATTGACCGTTAGAATTTGAAAAACAAAAATATTAATCCGTATTACGGATCAATCCGTGCTATGCATAGTACCATAGATTCACTCAAAATAATCAAAAACAAAACTTATCACGCCAAAATAAGAAGATAGGTGGAGCTATGTTCCTACCAGAATAAAGAAAAAGAAAAAAAAAATCAACATCAGAATTTATTTCAGTCAAGAAATAAAAAGAAAGGATTTTTTGGGGGTTACTCAGCAGCGCCTTACTGTGCGCGAGAAGGAAAACTCCGAAAAGAGTAGTAAATCTAGCAGCGTGTGTACAGTAGAGGTCACCAGCAGGTGTCCCCAGAAGTGGAGCATTTGTAAGGTTTTGATGGCTGTGCATTGCCCACGACGCAAGGATAATTCCATCGACGAATCAAGTATTGGCAAAATTTATTCGGTTCCAGACCTTGGCACCTGTCTCCTTGTGCCTCTTCGACGCCTGGCCATTAACTATTCTTCTTCTGTGCATTGAATTGGGGGGGGGGGGGGGGGGGGGGGGGGGGGGTGGGGGTGGGGGGTGGGGCATTACACATCTACCATTTTATTTCAACTTCACTAAATAATTATGTTTTGAGATTTTTTTTTTTCCATATCATATCATCATCTTCATACATCCAATTCATTGTTTTGTCTTATTTATTGTGATCGAAAGCTTAATATTTTTTGTTGGAAGGAGTATTTAAAAAAACGATAAGTGAGTCTATGGTACTATGCATAGCACGGATTGGTCCGTACTACGGATCAATATTTTCGTTTCAAAATTCTAACGGTCAATCCGAACCGTTCAACATGATTTCCATATGATAATATACTTGTGGGCGAAATATTATATTTTTTAGAATGTTTTCACTATTTTTTTAGATAGGTAGAAAATCACTGTTTTTGGATGGTCCAAAATTTCAGTGATTTTCTACCTATCTTAAAATATAGTAAAAAGTTTCAAAAAAATATAAAATTTAGTCTGCAAGTACATATTCATGTGGGGATCATGTTGAACGGTTCAGATCGACCATTAAGATTTTCAAAATGAAAATATGGCTCCGTAGTACAGACTAATCCGTGCTATGCATAGTACCATAGACTCACTCAAAAACGATTTATGCGGTCTGCTTATTTTTACATTTTTACGTAGTGAATTAATTATATCTAAATAAATATACACTACATGTATATATATTTAATATCATGTATTATTTTTTCATTTTTTTTTTCTTGTAGATATATAAAAATGCATATCTGACTCTGTCGTATTTTCTTATTTTTCAGTGGAATGTTTTAAACAAATCTATTTAGTTCATAAGTTTTGAATTTATTCATAGATATACATATCCATATTAAGGAGCGGAGGTTAGTAAGAAGAAAGAAGGACTAAGTTCCTCCCATAAATTATTTTTTTAATTTCATCCATTAAATTTTATAATTTTTACATTTATCAATACTTTTAGTCCTCGTATATATATAATAAAATTACACTACATTATATATATTATATATTCAGTCCTCCAATATTTTTAAGTTTCTAGAATTCTATAGCTCCACCCATATGTATATCTTACCATAGTTGTACCGCATATCTCTCATAGCTGTGTGATATTTTTTTCTAAGCATCTTGCTAATTTTATGTTAAAATCGCATTTTTTATAGAGTGAGTCTATATATGGTACTATGCATATCACAAGTTGGTTCGTAATACGGATCGATATTTTCGTTTTCAAATCCTAACTGTCAATCCGAACCATTCAACATGATCCCCATATCATGAATATGTACTTGCAGACCGAATTTTATATTTTTTAGAATTTTTTTACTATTTTTTAAGATAGGTAGAAAATCACTTGATCTGAAAATTCTGGACCATCCAAAAACAGTGATTTTCTACTTATCTTTAAAAATAGTAAATTTTTTTAAAAAATATAAAATCAAGTATGCAAGTACATATTCATATGAAAATTATGTTGAACGGTTCGAATTAACTATTAGAATTTTGAAAACGAAAATATTAATCCGTATCACGGACCAAATTGTACTATGCATAGTACCATAGTCTCCCTCTTTTTTTTTATATATATATTGGCTGGACGTGCACGGTCCAAGTGTTAATGCAACTGTGAAATTTTTCAGATTTGGTCAAACATTCTCCCTAGCAGTTTTACCCATGCATGCTTGACGGGACGACACTTCCCTGTTTCACATCACCTGTGCTAGCTGCTATGCATCACGCTCCATGTCTTTTATCGTGTATATCAGTATCGCTAGCTGCATGTGATATATACGGTTCTACGATGTTTCGTCTTATCTACTATCTTATTTGGCCCATCATCACTAGGAGGAGATTGCCTTGCATCATTCTGATTTGTGAATCTTTGGGTTTTGAATATATCCAGCTAAAAGTTCAATTACTTAAATGTTTTGATATTAAAGCTTGTTCGTAATTACATAAGCAATGGATCAAATCGATATTTACCGGGTGTACCATTTTGCAATGGAATTGTGAGGCCTCCCATGCAGCCTATCACCCCCGCGATCGAGGAGCATGAAATATTCACAATCGTATATACTAATTAAATTATGGAAGTAGCAAAATTATACCCTGACAAGAAATTTTATCAAATCTGTTTTGAATTAGATTTCGTGCTTGTGCAACTGCTTATTTTTAATTGTTACGTTCTTATTATTTTTGTATAGCTTTTCTGATACTAATAAATACAATATTAAGTAAAAAAGTTCTAATTAACCTAGCACGTGTTCTCATTGGTGGTGCCACTTCTCAAGTAAAATATTTAAGCATGCTTAAAATCTCCAGTACTTTTCTACAACAAGTAAGTATATCTTTTTCTTTTAATTAAGGAGGGGGCGGGGTGTAATAATTTCTTCCTTTTCTTTTATTCTAGATGGAGATTGATACTAGGTAAGAATAAAAGGCCTTGGTAAAGGCCCAAAGGGCTAGACTAGGTGATTTAGCTGAGAAGGCCTAGATAAAAGTTAAAATCGTAAAAGTTTCTGATACTTTAAAAACAAGAAAAGAAAGGAAAAAGTGAAATCACAACAGTTATCTTAAGAAGGATAAAGTTAATGGGCTGAAATCTGGAGCAGAGAGAGATTCATGGGCCTAATCTAAGCCTAAAATAACGTCTCTCCTATATATTAAGTGCTTGTAGTTTGAGCAATGGACCTGGTCTACTCAGCAGCCGTTGCACTCCAAGAAGAAAGCGTAGTGTATCATTTTACCCGTGGCTACACCTGGTGCATTGATCCTTTCTCTAGAAATGGGACTATTAGTGTGCCCTGATTCTTTATTACCACTGTCCGTTTCCGACAAAGGCCCTGGTTCCACTTCCTTCTCTTCGACCTAAAACCCTAACCCCTCCAATATAACACACACACACTCACTCACCCTCCCTCTCTCTCTATAGGAGCAATGGATATTGACGCAGAGCCGGCCAGTTCGGGCTCGGCCAACTCGGCTCCGATGGAGACGGAGCCCAACGCGGCGAGTAGTACGGTATGTTTTTATTGAAATTCATTCCCTCTTATAGAATTTATAAATTTTTGCAAGTCAATTCATCACTGCTTAAGTCCACGCAATCAAGAATTAAATTTTCCCTGTTTTTCATTTTGTAAATTTGGGGAAACATTTTCAGCTGTTCTTATTACAGCTGAACCTTTTACTAATTGTTTTCTCGTATTTATGTTTATTGGCATTTATGAAATTTGAAGGCTGGAGAGAAAGCTGATATCTCAGAGTCAATAAAGAATCTAAACATTGGAGGTAGCTCTGGCAGCATCTTCAAGAGGAAACCTGTTATTATAATCGTTGTCGGCATGGCAGGTACTATATACCATCTATTTCTCATCTTATATATTATGAAATATTAAGATTAGTAAGGGCAGAGTATTCTTTTGTCATTTGTAATGTTACAGACCTGGTAAGTAATCTATGCAAAAAGCTCAAATAAGAGCATTGTCTGAACTAGACTGGTACTGACTTGTCGTACAGGGACAGGGAAAACGACTTTTCTACATAGGTTGGTGTGCCACACACAGGCCTCAAACTCGCGTGGTTATGTTCTAAACTTAGACCCGGCTGTTTTGAACCTTCCATTTGGGGCGAATATAGACATAAGAGATACAGTTCATTACAAGGATGTCATGAAAGAGTATAATCTGGGACCCAACGGTGGAATTCTCACTTCTCTTAATCTCTTCGCAACCAAGTTTGATGAGGTACTTGTCTTTCTATAAATTTATATAACACTGATATTTCAGCATCAACTGAGCTGATGTAGGTTACTTTCTATCCCTTATTTGATATATAATGAAAGAAATTACACTAAGCCCCATTTAGGGAAAGGACCAAAAGATATGCAGAAATTTGATTAATTTGGGATTGATTAGAGTAAACATTTAATCTGGGAACTGAAACATTCATTGCTATTAAACTTGGCCTTATGCAGCGAAAAATAATAATTTTGAATCGTTTAAAAATGAATATCTGCTTGCGATTTACCTGCAAAGAAGGTACCAGCTGTAAAGAAACCCCAGGAATTATTTATGATGGTATCTCCTCATTGCAGGTCATATCTGTCATCGAAAGGCGTGCTGATCAGTTAGACTATGTATTGGTCGACACACCTGGCCAGATTGAGATTTTTACATGGTCAGCCTCTGGTGCTATAATTACCGAGGCATTCGCATCTACATTTCCTACTGTCGTTGCCTATGTGGTAGACACGCCCCGGTCTGCTAACCCAGTTACTTTCATGAGTAATATGCTCTATGCTTGCAGTATACTTTACAAGACTCGACTCCCTATGGTTCTCACCTTTAACAAGGTTGATGTGGCCAAGCATGAGTTTGCACTCGAGGTACTTCTCCGGTCCCTTTTATTAAGGCCAGTTTCATATCGTGCCCCTCTTAAATGTCAAATGTTATGAGCCTGTAAAAGAAGAGACACCTTCCATATTCCTCACAATGGAAATTGTTTTAACATGGGAAAATGTTATGTATACGGTATACCCCTGTAAAAGGAGGTATACATTGCATAGGGAGACCTTCTCGTGATATATATCAAGTTTTGATTTTTCTTAGGACCTGATTAGTATTTTACGTTTTTAGTTGGCATCCAATCTGTGAAGACTGTACACCCTTTCAATATATTATTTTTTCTTGTGAAGGTTGGTTTGTCACTATTACCAGATTGCTGGTGCGTGAGTGCTTGAGAATTTATTAGCCTATATATCTGCAATGCTGTATAGTTAGGTGCCTTGAAATGATCGAATAAAAAAATTTCAGTATTTGTTTAATTCATGCCAAGATCATGCCCTACGTGGGGCGTCATAGTTCTCAATTTGTGGAAAGGTATATGTGCATCATCACACATAATAATTGATCATATTGAAATCAAAATTGACTAACAGAAGGTGCTTGAGTTGTTAAATCAGGGCTCTTGCAAGTAAAATAATACAATATGTTGAATACTTTTTTGTTCAGTGGATGCAAGATTTTGAGGCTTTTCAAACAGCAATTGAGTCTGATTCATCGTACTCATCGACACTCGCAAGAAGCCTCTCCCTGGCTCTCGACGAGTTTTATAAAAATCTTCGTTCAGTTGGTGTCTCAGCTGTTTCAGGTGCAGGGATGGATTCCTTTTTCGAAGCCATAGAAGTCAGTGCAAAAGAGTACATGGAAACCTACAGGTATACCATTTTCTTCCAAATGACATTGTTGTTTTGCTCGTCTTGTTTTTTGTCAAATAGTCTGCTTTGAAATATAATATTAACCTACTAATTCCCCCCTTATTTCAAAGTATTTGCAACATGGACCAAACAAATATCATACCAGCTTGTACCATACCTGTTTTTAGAGATACTTGCATACGACATTGGAGTTAAACTAACTTTGATAAGGTTTGTTCCATGTAAATGTTGAAGGGTCAGAAATTTGGATACTTTGTTCAGTTGACAAGGAAAAGGTAGGGAATTTTGGGTATTTTTTTATTAGGTGTTAGTGGTTTGAACACGGGATGGCACTTCCAAATAACCACAAATTTGGTATGTTAGCTGAAAAGAAAGATATTCCCCTTTAATTGCAAAAAGGATAATATATTGGCTGTAATTTATAAATGCCTCAATGTTTTTTATTTATTTTCAAGTAGAAAATTTCTGCTCTAGGCATGATTCTTGGTAGAGAAGTTTCATCTGCATACGTGTAAATTTAAATTTTTTGGTTGAATATATTCAGCCCTTATAGAAGGAAATGTACGATTGGCTTTTCCAATTATGCCTAGCACTATTGCAGGGCTGAGCTGGATAAGAGAAAGGCCGAGAAGGAACGGCTAGAAGCAGAGCGCCAGAGGGAGAACATGGAGAGGTTGAAGAAAGACATGGAGAAGTCGAAAGGGGGGATGGTGGTGCTAAGCACGGGCTTAAAGGACAAAAGAGCCCCTGGAACCATGATTGGAGAAGCTTCTGGAGGCATGACAGAGGTGGATGGTGAGGAGGAAGAGGAAGAAGAAGAAGTAGAGGATGTAGTTTTTTCAGATGACGAAGATGATTATGAAGATGGTGAAAATGAAGAAGAGTTTCGGTTTGACTTGTGAGGTATAATTTGCTATAACAGCTTTTGTTGCAGTAGTAGTAGTAACAGCTGCAGTTTCAGCCTGTAAGGTATTGACAGAAGACTTGAGTGTTACGTGGTGTTGCCATGCAATGTGTTTGTTCACCAGAAAACTTAAAAACAGGCACTACATAGAAGAATAAGAAGATTAATTGGATAAAACAAAAAAATGGATTTTTGATATTAAAATCTTGCAGCAAGTAGCATGTCACTCTCAGTACCTGAATCCCATGCTGCTTAATATGTCACTGAAACCTGAGATGACCCCAATCCGGGTAAAGATTTTAGCAGAGCAATTTTGGCTTCATGCAGCGGTTTTAATTCTATAGGCTGTGTTGTATGAAGCAAAAACTGCTTTGTTAAAATCTTTACCCCATAATATTCTGGAGCAATACTGATGAAATTTTTGTCATTGCTGAGGATGTATTCACTATTTTTATTCATTGCAGGTAGCATGTTGAAATGTTGGGAGATTATTACATCTGTTCTAAGATTATAAAGTGATGGTCTTGTGGAAAGATGTTAGTTGGTTCTGCTTAAAGTGATGGTCTTCGAGTAAATTGTGGGATGGGTTTGTTTCAGTGTACGTTTGGCTTGGATGTTTTTGTGCAAACTTAAATTTAAAAATATCCTATTGCGAGTCTGGGGTTGGTATGTCAATCTAATGGAATGCTGTGATGTATTCATCCTATCGTGATTTCACATCAAATTTGCTCGGTGAAAATATTTCGAGTCAATGAATGGTAAATCTGTGAATAATTTGCTGTGATTGCAGCATGCAGACGCGCCTAGGGTCTGTGTAATTTAATATCCTTATGTTAAATTACATGATTTAACAGCTCAATAAACGGAAAAAAAAAACAATAATTGTCGGCTAGAAGAAGCAATAGAATGCCAAATTAATATCAGATTAGTACGGATGCTGCACCTTACCGTAAATTCACTATGCAAGCCTTAAAAAGGATGTTACATCATTAAGAATGGACGGTTCCGATCTAAAACTCAAAAATTGAATTACTTCGCTGGATCTGAATTCCTCCAATTGCGGGTATGCGGAGGAAGGGGAAGGGAGAAACAATGTGCGAAGAGGAGCCTTATTTTGGACTGTATCTGACCGACAACTTCACCTGCTTCAGAAGAGAAGAAACGAAAAGAAAGCGGAGGTGAACGAACACTGTGTAGAGGGAAGACAAGTTTAGTGCTGTGTTGATTTTTAGTGAAAACGTTCATCCAGTTCTTAAATGGGCTGCATAAACCAAAGTTTCCAATAAACAAATCGGCCCAATTTTATCTGATGCATGTTAAAGCCCATTAAATCCAAAATCGAACCCGGCCTGTTTTGGTGACCTGACACCCTTACCACTCCCACTCCAGTCTCCTCGGCTCTGGTTCCGTCCCACCAAATCATCCCCCATCGATCGATTTCCATCTTCCAAAAATCTAAAACCAGAAAAGAGAGAGATCGTGAGAGAAGCAAGCAAGATGTTTCTGCGGAGCATTCTACGGGGAGGCACTGGGACGGGGGCGATGCTGATGGCGGCGGGGAAGGTGAAGTCGACGACGGGGATCGTGGGGCTGGAGGTGGTGCCAAACGCGAGAGAGGTGCTGATCGATCTGTACAGCAAGACGCTCAAGGAGGTTAAGGTGGTGCCGGAGGACGAGAACTACCGCAAGGCCGTGGAGACCTTCACCAAGCATCGCCTCCAGGTCTGTCAGCAGGAAGAAGACTGGGAAGAGATCGAGAAAAAGATCGGCTGCGGCCAGGTCGAGGAGCTCATCGAGGAGGCCCAGGACGAACTCAGGCTCATTACCAAGCTCGCCGGTACATCTCTCTCTATAACCCTCTGTATAGACACTGTGTCACTTGAAGTTTAGTGGATGTGTGATGATCAAGTGTTGTTGATGGTAATCTATCCAGTATGGTGGGGGCTGACTATTTTACCAGTTAGATTATTTCTGGTTTCATTTATTTACATTGTCTTGTGGGGTTTACAAAGGATTAGATAAGGATCATGTTATTTCTTTGTTAAAGTTTTTATTAAGTGCATTTGGATTCTCTACTTGTCTGAACGGGTCATTTCTTCTAATTTAAAGGAGGGATTCAGTAGAGGGTGGTGTGGTTGTTTATTGTTTCACCAAAACTCTTTGATAGTGCGCTTTTGGACAAGCTAATCTTGTTTCCTTTGTGATTTGGATGACTGTATAGCAGTCAAAATATTTACAATTCAAGTTAGAACCTTTGTAGAAAAGGCATGCTAAGTTCATGGCTTAGTTCTGAAAATGTTAAAAAGGAGCCACATTATGTATGCAGGGTTCCTCATTACATAGTTGTGCCTTCTTCTGTTTTTAGCTCCGGACTAAAGATTGAAATTGGAGGGATGACATGCCTTAGACCATTTATAGTTGTCAAAACTTTTGTCCAAATTTGAATGTTTTACATCCAAAATATATGTTTTGTATGATCTTGCTATTCATTTATAACGTCATAAATTGATATTTTGAGAACTTGCACAGTATACAAGTTGATCTTCACTTGAATCCATCTTAGGATCTTCTAGTCAATATTTGATGTGGATCTCCTGGTATGCTTTAGGAATTGCTTTGTTTGTTCCTATTGTGGAATAGCTCATGAAGCAATTATTTCTGATATTAAATTAGTGTTACAGGGTGGCTAGGTTAGGGTCTAGCGAGAAAGAGAGAGGAGAGGTCACATGGAATTTATAGAGAGATACTCAATTCTCTTTAATTCATCATCATTTTTCTTACAAGCAACATTGGACTCGCTGAATAAACTTAAAAATAATTAGTGAAACTACCTAAATTTACAAATTCTTAATCAAACACAATAAAATTAAAGGAACATATAACCAATCTGGTCAGAAATTATATCAAATTCAATGTCAATTTTGGCGTAAAATTAATTGACCTGACTAAACCTACACTAGACTTGAGACATGGACTCAACCATGCAGATTTGATCAGCAATAATTTTCCCTCACCAATTGAACATTTAGTACTTAAAGTACTGATTCAGACTTCCTAACAGTAACAAGTCCTGCAGTGCTTTGAGTGAGTTCCATAATTATATATATATCACCTTTTTTTCCAATTTAGCATTTACATGAAATGGGTTTTGAACATTTAACTTCTACCTATCTTATATTGTTTGTATTTGACACTATTTGCTGATAGTGCATTATTTCTGCTTTTTATCAATGACCTTTGCCATGTTGGCCTCTGCTATCTATCTCACTGGACAGAATAAATATTTTTCGAAGTTACTGTTATTCTTTTTTCTATTTCGGATGAAATATTTTGTTCTGTGCACAAAAACCCAATCAAACAGAAGACAAAAAAGAGGCATGCAATAAAAAGAAAAAAAGAAGACTAGTAATGATATCTCAGTGGGTATGCTACTAAGCATGATTCTATTTTTTTCCCTTTTTTCTTGGTTGAGCAAACAATTTTCTAAATATCTTTTACTACTTCTGACCTCTTGTTAATTACAAAACTGCAGAGTGGAACCCATGGGGTGTGCCTGATGATTATGAGTGTGAGGTTATAAAAGATGACACGCCAATCCCTAAGCACGTGCCTCGTCACAAGCCGGTTAAGTTGCCTGAGGAGTTTCACAAGACAATGGAGGCAGTGAAATCAAAACCAGTCATAGAAGACAAGAAAACCGAGGAGCCGGCCACTCAGTTGAAGTCTTGATCCAGTATTATAGATTATTTTCAACTCTTTTTTTGTAATGATGGTTTAGCTGGTCAATATGATCAGGTTATGTTTAGGCAGGGAATAATTGCATGTCGGTACTTTGACAAAGACCTTTCTTTTTTTTTTTAGCTTTTGAGGTGCGGCTTTTTCTTTCTAAAATATGCTTTATATGTTAAAAAGCATTTCATGGTTAACAGACCAGAGTTTATTTTTTTGTTTATGCCTCTTCTCTAAATTTGCTGCGCTAATATGATAAAAAACATTTACATGACTTGACTCGTTTTCTCTCTCTGTTTTTTCTTTTTTTTGAGAAAAGGCCAAAGGCCCGTGTCATATATTGAAACAGTCCGAAATGAAGTACACGAGTTAAAAGGAACTTCATAGACCATAGACCGGTCAATTAGAAGAGTGAGCATTCACATAACTACCTATTTTTTATTTTTTTTTAATAATAGATAAAATGATAACTTTAAAATTTCAAATGAGTTCTAATAGACAAGACAATAAATTGGGCAAATTGTGATGATTTTTAAAATTTAGAAGGATACTTAAAAGGAGTTTTAACAGAAGCAATAAATTAGATAAATTTATGAGTTTTTTTGTAGAAGGAGAATAAGTAATTTTGACAATTTGGAAAGATGTACATAAATTTCTCAATTATTGTAGCCATCCTGGTCAAAAAGTCGTGTTCATTTAAAAAAAAAGTAGAATCAAGAAAGAATATATATATATAAGTCCACAATAAGAATACTAAAAATTGTTACTCTAGCTCAGTGGTTTTCTCCAGGGCTCTTTTATGATTCTTAGTGCAGAGGTTGTTGTTAAAATAAATTCAAAACCTAAGCATCACTTAAAAGGAAAACGAGGAAATTTTTTAGACTACTATAAAGAACAAAATGAAAACACAAATCAAGAGTGGATAATGGCTCTATACGTACCAAATACGAAGGAGCTAGCAACGACCGCTAAAGGGTTAGTCGCTACTGTTGAAGAAGGTAGGCAAAAAAAAAAGTGTTAGTGCTAGTTATTAAGGAAAGGGGAAGGGGAATTAGGGTGAGGGTTAAGGGAAGGGGAAGGAGAAGGAAGGAGCAGTGGATACCGGGGTTACTGGGGTCGGTCGGTGGTGGGAGACGATTTCGATTTCAATATGCGGCATCGACTAACGAAATTTTTTAGTTACCACAGTAAAAAATAGAAATTAAATGAATACCACCTCTCTGTGATTTTTTTCAATCTTACCACCCACGCGGAACCCAGTTTCGCGTACCAAATTGAGTTGGTTGCGCACCGGGTAGGCGCACCCTTGGTGTGTGGACTGTAGGCGCACCAAGGGGGCGTGCCTATAAACAGCAATTCGCGTACTAAATTTGGTGCTCAAACGGGGTAGCGCGCACCCTCTCTGCGGTAAAAATGTAATTTTTTTAATTAATTAATTAATTTTATTGTTTTCAAATTAGTTAGTTGGTTATATAGGTGTTCAAAAAAAGACTAGAATTGTATTAAACAGTTCGAATAGTGTCCAAAAATTGATAATATTTAAATTAGCTATATTTTGTAGTATTTAGAACCAATTATTTAGAAATGTACAAAAATTAGCCAAAAATTGAGTGAAATGCACCAAATTGACCTTGTATTGTGTTGAATTTACCCATATTGTACCATTTTTTAAACCGATGGTGTCCAAAAAATAAAAAATTATAAATTTACAATATTATGTGGTATTTTAGACCAAATTGAATACAAATGAACCAAATTGACATTGTATTGTTTTGAAATTACCCAAAATCGATCCCTTGTTTGAAATTACCAAAATTGAACAGCAGAGCCGGATTTCTCATATCTTACTCTGCGACGACTGCTGAGGCAGCTGGTTTTTGCAGTTGGTACGTATATTTTATAATTATTTTTAATATCATCTACATTGTGAAACCTAATTATCTATTTATTTCAGGAGATATACCGTGGGGAGATGAGGAGGGGGGACACTGCACAGCCCCGTTTTGGGGTTGACTTGGGCTCTCATTACGGTCCCTACACTCAGGATTACCTCTCTCCTACATTTTACACACTGAGGAGCCACTCCCACAGTCCAGTGCAGCTGATCCAGTAGGATGTCACATATCGACCCGTGTACTCTTCAGATGATACACATGAGGTTATTTTCGGTCCTGGGGCAGATCAGGAACCATGAGGAGAGACTTTTTGGAGAGATACATGAGGAGACACCACCACGCCATCACAAGAGTATACACCGCTGGTCGAGAGGGAGCGGATGGAGGAGCGGGGTAAGAGAATTAGGAGAGAGAGGTTGCCGTACACACCATCGAGCAAATAGAGCACCATTTTTTACTTGTTAGGTCTTCCAGACTGTTATTTAGTTCTTATGTTGTGATAGACTTTTATTACGTATTTCGACTTTTATGATATTATTTGGATATTAGATACTTATATTTTGATATTCAGTTTTATTCTACTTTTATCGTATCTTATTTCTTATTATTTATGTATCATTCCAATAAAATATGCCGGACGAACGAAAAAAAATACGTACATTGTAATTTTAAAAATACAACATCATACTTAAAAAAAAAATTGAATTTCAAAATATTACTTATATTACAAACAATAAAAAATGGAAACAAAACATAATAGAAAATGGAAACAAAACAGGAAAAAATAAAGCCCTTGGTGCGCCTATCCAGTCCGCGCACCAGCCCAATTTGATGGCGAACTGGATCTGCGTGGGTGGTAGGATTGAAAATGTCATGGGAGGGTGGTAATCATTTAATTTATTTTTTTCCGTGATAACTAAAAAAATTTCGACATCGACAGCGTCAACACCTGGGGCGAGGAGGAAGAGGGATTCGAGTTTTTGAGTGAACGGAGAATTTTCCAGAGAGAACAGGAGGATGCGGAGAAATGAGAAGAGAGAGTTTTGAGAGAAACGAAGGCGGAAAAAAAATCGGATTTAGCTTGAGGCGCTGACAGTGGACCCGCCTGTCGGTTTCACTGTTCATATTACTGTAGCACCCATCAAATCAAGGATTAAGTATATAGTATAGATATGTCCTAAAATCAGTACTGCTACTACTGTTTATTCCAGCAGAGGCTCTACCAGAATAGCAAAACACCGAAGCATACATTGCTTTCTAGACCTTACAACTCCACACTGTCTAATCCAGCACAGTATTTATCCGAACAGCAAAACACTAAATTATACAGTTGCTTCCAATACAGAATATAGCATACTGCCTATGTTCTAGTTAACAAAGTTCTGGAATTAACAGTATATAAACTGTGTGACAACACAAAAGGAACTTGTTTTCCTGTACTGAGCAAATTATAGAATCCATATCCTCTACGTTACTCCCAGCCAACCAAAGTCGTATCGGTGCATATTAGAATATAGTGGGGTGGGGACGTTCATGTTAGATTCGTGCCGGATTAGAAGGAACAGCTCAGATCTCATTATACATGATGCGGTATTGCACTGGATCTAAATTCCAATAGGACTAGGCTTTGGTTATCCTTGTGGGCTTCTGCTTAAATATTACCTCTAAAAATCTAACGCCCAGGAGACCTCAATATGATCGTACCGTTCGATCCAAAATAAACAAAATCTGCTGAGAACCTTATAAAATCATTTTTATTGTGGATTCCTCTGCAACTATTTAGGAATATGCCTATTGCCTATAGGAGATGCATACTGCTGCTGTACCATCCCACGATGAAAGGATGAGATGCTCTGTTCGTACATGGCAATCGGTAGTACACAAAACATGATGCCATGCAATTATACTTCCTTTGTCCCAAAACAACCTAGGGCCGTACTGAATAGCATGTGGCCAGACAGCATACTAAGTCTAAGGTACAATGTTAGATAGTACGGATGACTCTAGTTTACACTGTATCTAAGTTCCTCAGGAAAAACTATCTTGGTTTGCATAAAGGAAGCACCGTCTCTCAACTACTTGGTTCATTTCCCCTGGCATACCTGGAGAAACTATTCTTGTGATTATAACCCCGTGAGAAGGTATATTTTTCTTAGGCACTATAAATCCAGCCATCTATGCAAATACAATACACCCCCAGCCGGACCAGAGTCATATCAGTGCGACGGTGCCTATTTAGATATCAGATCCATTTTGAGATTCGTGCTGGATTAAAATGAACAACTCATATCTAATTCTACTCGGTGCGGTATTGCACTGTATCTGAATTTTCACGGACACCATCAATCAAAAGCAAAACATTTAGTTTGTAACTTTTTTTTTGTTGTTGTAAAACTGATAATTAAAGTACACAAAAAGGAGGGCACAAATTGCAAACATGAAACAAACTAATAACTCGCCATTTTGCCACAAAATAATAAGGATAATACAAGCAAACATTATCTGTTTACTAGAATGTTCTTTCTATCATAAGATCATATAAGACCTAGTTGCTGTTTTACCTGACAGATACCAAAAACAAAGGCACTTGCTATAACCAGTCCCACTATACTGTTCCCACTACCAACAAAATAACAGAATGGATTAGTTTCTAGCACCTAAACAAGCAACATGTCCCAGATAAACAACACCCCTTAACGAGAGATAGAGAACGAGGCATTAGCCACTGGAGAACTCCAGTTCCCATAGCATTGTATTTTGTTGTTGACGCCCCTTCTGTTCATACCCATCAGGAATGCTATAGAACCCTGACTTACTGTACACCACCACAGTATCACCAAAACTAAGCAAGGTGGGAAGGAACCATCAGTTCAGAGGCACTCAGCTGGAGAAAGTTGCGGAAAAAGAAAGGTGGCACGGCATTAGGGTTCTGTGTAGTAGCGAGAGAGCTGCAATCAAATGAGATTTGAGTGCTTTGTTGGTATGGGGCCGGAGTTGCCAGCCTTGTTTTCCGTCCGATGCACCATTGGCAAGTCACTTGAAGCTATGGCATCCAAATCATATCGGCTTAACTCAAAATTGGTAACTGCATTGGTACTCTGAATTTGATTGCTGCCACATCATATGCCTCAGCTGCTTCCTCTTCAGATGCTAGAGAAAATTAAGAAAGGTTAAAAACAGAAATATGAAATACCAGCTTACTGGATTAGATTAGTAGGTGCTCGAATAAAATCAGCTTACGGAAGGTTCCCAAGGAGGTCCTTGTTGCCAGCAACACGACCTATTCTTGCTTGCCATCGGCCATGCTGGTGGTGCCTACAAATGAATAAATTTCCATATGTTATTGCAATTTCA